>CAEGAF010185521.1:0-17241 GCA_903067075.1 Micropoecilia bifurca | reverse complement strand
AGGAGGAGGAGGAGGAGGAGGAGGAGGAGGAGGAGGAGGAGGAGGAGGAGGAGGAGGAGGAGGAGGAGGAGGAGGAGGAGCAGGAGGAGCTGCTCTGGTGTTTCAGATGGAGTCAGAATATAAAGGCTGAAGACGCAGAAAGAGTTCGACCTGCGTTTGATTCAACATTTGATTCAACATTTGATTCACATCGACCTCAGAGGTGAGAGGAAACTTTACAGATTTAACATGAAGTTATAGAAAGTTATAACAGCTGTTGTCAATATTTCTTCAGTTTAACTTAATACAAGCAGATTTAAATGTGCTGATATTTATCTAACATATATATATATAATAATAATAAAAATACATTTTATTTCAAAGGCGCCTTTCTGGCACTCAAGGACACCGTACTGAGCAAAGAAAAAAGACAACAATAAAAACAGATAAAATGTAACAATTAAAAATAAAACAAAACAATATATCTATATAAAATCTATGTAAAATCAGGCAAACCAATTATGTCATGTGGAAAAGGCAGATCTAAAAAGGTGTGTTTTGAGTTCGGTTTTAAAATTTGAGAATGATGTTATGTTTCTAAGGTGGGAGGTAATGAGTTCCAGAGCGACTGAAAGCTCTGCTCCCCATGGTGGCGAGACGGACAGAGGGGACAGTCAGATGGATGGAGGAGGATGATCTGAGTGAGCGAGAGGGAATGGCAATATGAATAAGATCTGCAAGATATATATTTAATATATATCTATAATATATTCCCATAAATTCAGTGTTTGATAGAAATCCATGTCTATTTCATGGATGATGTGATTCACCATCACTTCTCATGTTCCATAGTTTTATTAAATTCAAACAACTTTCATAGTTTCATTAATGCTGTTGATGATAAACTGTTTTACAGGAAGAAAATATTTTTTTTCCGTTTGTAGATGCAGTAATGACCTTTGACCTTTGCTCTCACTATGTTTTATATCTGTTGCTAATGGATGTTTTGTAACTTTATTTTACATTATTTATCTTTTTTTTAAATTTCAGTTGTTTTTCGTCAGTCATATTATTTTAAAGTTACTGTTTCTTCACCGAATGGAGAATAAAAATGAATTAAAAAACAGAAAATTAAAAATGATTTTTTGTAATCATATTATTTATTATTTTATTCTCTAAAATACCAGAATTTGAATAAAGCTTTGTGTTTTTCTAACATCATTTTTAAATATGAATCAGATTTTTTAGTAATGATGTTTGATTTCAACTTGAATAAAAATATATTAATGTTACTCTTACTAGAGTAAATCAGTTAACCAGACAGATGATGGATGTTTTCTGTAAACTGTGTTGTTTTCCAGCAGCTCTTCATCATCATCATCATCATCATCATCATCATCCTCATCATCATCATCATCATCATCATCATCATCATCATCATCATCATCATCATCATCATCATCATCATCATCATCATCNCTGAGGAAACAGAGACCCAGAGGTCAGAACTTCCTCCATCCTGAAGGTCAAAGGTCAGAAGCTGAGCTGAAGGATCCTGGAGGATCAGACTGTAAATATTTAATATTTATCATATTTTATATCAAACTGCAGGTGGATTTAATCTGATATCAGTTTCAGCAGGAAGTTGGTTTAATGTCTGAGTGTTTCTGTGTCTTTAAGGTCCAGAGAACAACAGAGAGGGACAGAGAAGGTCATCACCATGGCAACACCATCATCAGCTGAGCATAAAGATCAGTTAACTATTGGCTTTTGGAACGTAAACAGTCTTAGGAACAACATTGAGGAGGTTAGACAGTTAGTTGAAACAGAGCAGATAGATGTTATGGCTCTATGTGGGACTAGGCTGGACAACCAACCTATGGAAGATATAAATATAGTTGGTTTTCAACCACCGGAAAGGAAAGACAGAACAGAACAAAGAGAACCCAGAGAGTCTGGAAAGAAACCACATCCTGGTGGTGGTGTTGCTATCTACGTTAAGGAAAACCTTACATATGTACCTTTCCATGAAAATAACAACCCAGACATTGAAATAATTTGGGTTGAGCTCAGTCTTCCACAAAAGAAACCCGTTTTAGTGGGCTGCTGCTTCAGAGTTCAAGACAGACCATTGGAGTATTTGGAAGAAATCTGTCACATAATCAGAGAGCTGTCAACAGAAAGAGACAAAGACATTTTCCTGATGGGAACCTTCAACATTAACTGGTTAGCAACATCTTCTAATGAAATAAAAAACAAAGAAAGATTAGAAGCAGCAGCAGAATCATGTGGTTTAAGTCAGATTGTTAATGAAACCAGCATTGAGGGAAATCCTGAATCATGTATGGATCACATCTACACCAACGTTCCAGCTGACCGCCGGACAATCAGGGTCTCTGTTCGAAAGCAGAAGGAACATAAACGCTTTTATGTCTCATTCACTCCTGCTGACAGGCCGAATCTCCCTGAAGATGAAACTTTACCTGCAATAGAAAATCTGAACATATGAGAGAGTTGATAATGTGGTTAAGTTTCCTCTGATGTCTGGTCAGTTTTTCTACAGGAGTGACAATTACCATATTTACAGAATTGTAACTTTTTGTTTTCTGAAGATGAAACTGAAGTTGGGTTTTATTTTGGGTTTTTACATTAATGTTATAGAATCGGTTTCTGTGACCTTCTGTAAATTTACTCACTCTGAACGTTTTATATCACAGAACAAACTAAAATTTTTCCTCATCATCTTTTATTATTGCTCCATGTTTATCCACCGCAGCCTGAACCACCAGCAGATCTTCATCAGGTCTTTACTACCTCCAGACCTGCAGGCCTACATTACCCACAATCCCTCTGGGTAACATCTCTAATGTAATGTCAAGGCTTCTTCCTGCTGTTGTTCCTCAGCTCTGTAGTTTCTGTAATTTGCTGAGTTTAAAGCATAAATAGTTTTTTTAGATCATATATTGAAGATTGTTTATGGGTTTAGGAATGACTGTTATCTTAATCTAATAATTTTAATTTTCATCTTAATACTAAATAATATGTTGGGTCAAAGAAATAAATATTAAGGATTCATGATCAAAAAGGATATTTTATTATTCAGAAATGTGAGCAAACTTCATTAATCATGTGGATTGTTTCATTTAACTCCAAAGTATATTTTCAATATTTACTGTATTTCAGACTATTCTGTGTTGTAAATTTTAATCTCAATATGATTGTATTTAGTTTGGTGATGATGTAATATCTGTTATTGGGTGTTTATGATCATAAATAAAACTTAAATCAAACATTGTCCTGCGTCTCGTCTTCTTCTTCAGGAACATTTGCAGTTCATTTGAGTCCAGATATAATTATTAAAGTTTAAAGTTTCTGACTGACTGAACTCGGGTCGGTTCTGATCTCAGCCTTCAGTTCTTCTCTGAATGGTTCAGTAAAATCTTTAAGATTATATTTCATATCTTCATGGCCCCAGGATGCAGCAGTCTGTCCCTGAAGCAGCTCTGCAGGTCACAGCTGAGCTGGGAGACTTTGTCCAACAGAGATATAATCTTAGCCAGAGCTGGTCTGTCTCCCACCACCTGCACTGGGTCAAAGGTCACACTAGGCCAGAGCTGCTCTAACTGCTTCCTCTCAGCTGAGGATCAGCTGCTGCTCCAATAAATCTGTACATCAGATGACTGAATTTGATTGTTTTGGCAGGAATCCAGTGAGGAGGAGAGCAGGGTGGTTAACAGAGAGGTGAGGAGGAACTGATGACCTTCAGGTTGTAAAGACTGATGACCTTTGGGTTGTTACCATAAACTGCTGTGATTCACAAAATGAAACAAAGTTTTATGCTTTCAGCTTCAAGGGCAAAACTGATTGTTCTCCCAGAAACAATAATATGAAGTAAAGCCCAGAAACAGGAATGTTTTTGTAGATTTTAAGAAAATGAGAACCAAGATGATCAGATACAGTTGTTGTGAAATACTTAATGGAGCAAAGTGTCACGATTTGTGGTTATAGATGGTGAGGTAGATGCAGCAGACCCAGTTTGTTGAGAATAAATGATTAATTTAATGAAGAAATACAAAAATCCAAAATCCAGACAGCACAGATGAGCAGGAAGGCAAAGCGTTCATGACTGGTAGCAGCTGGCAGCAGGAAAAACATGAGGAAACAAGACAAGACTTATGACCAGACAAGAAACACAGCTGGGTTGAAATACACAGGGACACAATCAGGGGAAACAAGGGACATGTGTAACTAATGACACCAAGACTCCACAGACCACAGAAACCTAAAAAACTCACATCACTAAATGGTCTGGACTGAATTTTTATAGAACTTTTCCAATCATTTTTTTTACCACTTAAAGTGCTTTATGCTAGAGTCACATTCACCCATTCATACTCACCAACACTCACATTTATACACAGTTTGACATGAAGAAGGAGGAAGCTGGAATCAAACCTACAACCTTCGCATCATTAGACAACTACTATATACCCACACAGCCGCAGTCACTACACAAGGAGAATCCAACAGGCACGTGCAGAGGGGGTGGCAGCATGGGGGCTTGAGCTCCTGCCCCTTTTGCTCCTTGCCCCCAGGTTCCCTTTTGGTCATTTTTTTTGTATTATTATTTCCTAAGCCCTCTTCTGACACATAATAACATGTACAATACGTAGTTTTTTTTGTTTTTCTTTTGGTACAACATAAGCCCTCCGGTCACCATGTTACTGTAACCGGATCCTTTTCTGCGTTGTGCTGGTTATCAAGTGAATGGACCGTGACACAGTTTATCTTTCGAACAGATGATTCTTGGTTTATTTCTGAGGAGAATATGAAGACAAAACAACCGTGTTAAAGGCTGAACACGCCAAGTCTTCTCCCACAGGACAACATGTCAAAAGGCCAGGAACTCCTCTCACAACTTACCAAGAAAACTAAACATTTTTCTATAACATACCTGACCAGCCTGATTGGGCTCGATTAAAATCATGACAGAGATGTTTCTGTAAGACAAGGAACAAGACAAATAAACATAAAAAAGACATTTTGTGAAATCAGAATAAAAGAGAATTACAACCAGGTCACATGTGATTAATTGGACTTTAACGGTGGAGCCGTTAAAGTCCAATTATATTGGTGACCTTTGGTGACCCTAGAGTAAACCAAACAGATGTTGGATGTTTGCTGTAAACTGTGTTGATCTCCAGCAGCTCTTCATCATCATCATCATCATCATCATCATCATCATCATCATCATCAACAGAGACCCAGAGGTCAGAACTTCCTCCATCCTGAAGGTCAAAGGTCAGAAGCTGACCTGAAGGATCCTGGAGGATCAGACTGTAAATATTCAATATTTATCAGATTTTATATCAAACTGCAGGTGGATTTAATCTGATATCAGCTTCAGCAGGAAGTTGGTTTAATATCTTAGTGTTTCTGTGTCTTTAAGGTCTGGAGAGCAACAGAGAGGGACAGAGAAGGTCGTCACCATGGCAACAGCATCACAGCCAATCAGTGAGGAATTATCTCTGACTCTGCTGAACATCAATGGTCTTAGAGACAAAACCAAAGAAATTCAACACATATTTACGAAACACAAGGTTCATGCTATGGCTCTGTGTGATACGAGACTAAAACAGGATGATATTGATATCCCAGGTTTGAAGATTGATAAGGAAGCCTGGAGCAATGAAGATGGACGTGGAGTTGCTGTGTGTTATCATGATCATATTAAAACTGAATTGAAGAACCGCCTGATGTCTGATGAAGTTGAGATCATTTGGGTTGAGATGAAGCTTCCTGAAGGTCGACCAGTTTTACTGGGATGTTGCTACAGACGTCCGCAAAAAATTTCAAAAAAATGTTTAAATATAATTGAAACTACATTAACTGATGAGTCACAGGAAAAGATACAGAAAGACATTTTCCTGATGGGCGACTTTAACATTAACTGGCACTCAAATTCAGAGAACAAAAAAAATGGATTTTATGTCTAATCTGGGTTTCACGCAGATCGTTGAAGACGCTATCAGGGTGACCATAGATTCAGCAACATGTATTGATCACATCTATACAAATATTCCAGAGCGTTGCTCAAAACCAGAATCCACAGCAACAGGTAGCAGTGACCACAACCTCGTTATTGTCAAGGTCAAGATGAGATGGTCAAACCAAAACTATCAGATGAAGGTTAAGTGGAGGGAAAACTGTGAGAAGGTTTATGATTCACTGAGGTTAGACGAAGATTTGGAAACTTTAATATCTGAAAGAGATGAAGCAAAACAGGAAGCAATAGAAAAGATCCTTACATTTATGGAGAGAAAAAAAGCAGCTGCAGACCATAAAAACAGGAAAAATACCGATACTACATGAACAATGAACAGAAAATGCTATATTTATTCCAGAGCTTTAGTAAATACTGAAACTATATATTTAGGTAGTCAGACAAAAATTTACTCTAGTAAAAGTAAAAGTATCACATTGACATTTTTACTTAAGTAAAAGTGAGAAAGTACTGGCTTTCATAGTTTTTCAGATCTTGTGAGACCAATAAGCAACCAGCTGTGGAAACCAGCCCAACTTGCAGCACAACAATGATCATTTTGAAATTTGACAGACAGACAGACAGACAGACAGACAGACAGACAGACAGGTAGGTATCATGATAATGAAAATTGTTACAAGAGTAAAAAAATGCCTTTAGTAATTTTTTCGTGTTTTTGTGTGTTCCACTATTGTCTGGAGATCTCGAAATAGGATTTTAATTTCTCAGGCTTTTAGTAAAGTTATTTTTACATGGACAGGTTTACTTTTTTGTCACTGAAAGAAATTCCCCTGCGTTTGCAGTCAGTGCTGCACAGATTTGTGACACTGATCATAATGATTATAATGGCGTTTAGTTGTGCACCTTTACTGACTCGTTCATTTATGGCTGTTTTAACTTTTATCGTTCATATTAGTCTCGATACTTGCAGTTTGTTGTAGCGCAAAGCAATCCCTAGTAAGAAGAGTATACTTTAGTGTATTTCAATACACTAAATACACTAAAGTATTAAGTGTACTACCTGTAAATATATATGAAGTATACTTAAAGTATACTTGTACCAATTTTGACATTATAACTTTAAACATATTAAAATATACTTGTACCAAAATACACTTGAAAGAAATATATTAAATAAAAGTATACTTTAAGTGAACAAAATATGTATTTGCCCAAGTGTATCAATGAATGTGCTTTTATTTTGTGTATGTAAAATATATGATGAAAATTGATTTTTGAAAAATTCACTTAGTGTTTACTTTAGAAGTATACAATTAAAGCATACATCTCAGTATATACTTTAGGCTAATAGGTGCCTTAATAATACCTATTTGTTAAAATGGGAAGGAATAAAAAAATAATAATAATCCTAATAGAGGAACTTGTTTTAATGTTGTTTAACAAATAATGTATTCATGCCTCAACATATCATGTTTTGAGTATTCCTCAATTTAGTTTAGATTTAGACTCTGTTTAATCAATATATAACTTAATCAGTAGAACATTTTTCTTAGATATAATGATCATAATTTGATTAAAAAAATTGTCTTAACAGTAGTTTTTTATATTAGATCACATTCTTAAGTGTGTATTTATCTGAAAAATGTTTTAATTCAATATAACTAATCAGAAAATATTGTGTGTAACGGATGTTTTGGTATTGAAACTGCTCATGTCTGTTTTATAAGAGTTTGAAGATATTATATGAAACGTGAGCTAATTTTTATAATCAAATCCACTGTTTGATGCCCTGGGCCAGAGGAGAGGTCAGGAGATCAGGAACCAGTTTGAAATGAATAAAAAAGGACAGCTGATAAACTTTGGTCTCGCTTTCTTGAGTAAAATGTTTCTGTATGAAATGAACATATCTATTGTTCATAAAATGGGAAAGAAGAGGGAGGATGACTGAGACACTGGATAGATTCATCCCTTGGACTTGCTAACACCTACAGGGTCATTATGGCTGTTTGAATTCACCTCTAAACGTCACATTAGGACACATCAGACAGTAAGGAACCCATCTTGATAAAGCTAAAACAGCTGGTCAGATCACTGGGGTGGAATTGTTTCAACTTCCACTCTCTGAATTAAGGCCCCTCTTTGTATTGCTGTACTTTTCTACGGTAATTAATTTCCTCTTTGTGGCTTTGGTTTCTGATGATTATGTTGAGCTGTATAGAGCTGTTGGTGTGATTTTATGCCCTTGACTGTTTGAATACATTCTGGTTGATTGTGAAGTTGAACAGTAACTGTTTTCTTTGTGGCTTCACTTTTACACACAATGTTAACAGACCTGGAGAGACGAGAGAACAACGAGCAACAGAGAGCAAAATGTCGTTTATCTCAACAAGATGATGCCAGGTCTATTAATAAATGGCATTAGCTCCAGTTCACATGATTATGATTTCAGAATGAAATTCCAAACATCTTATGTTATTATTCATTCCAGGTTTATCATGATGATCTATGCAGATGGAGACGCTGTAACAGTAAAGAGAAAGTTAGAAGATGTGATGAATTCAGTGAGTTCATTTCCTGAGCAATTCAACATTTCAACTAACAAAACAAGAGCAGAAATAATCACAGTTAGTCAACAATCAGACATAGATTATTTGGCTCCGTTTCTAAAGTACCAAATGATTTAAGATCAAACAGGATCAGAATATTGAGGAACAGTGCAGCAATGTTTTGAAATATTTTGGTAAAATATTTTGGTAAAATCTGCCTTAAATCTGACTCTGATGATGTTATAAATTCACAGCTGCTGGCTTGAGTTCAGAGATTGTAAATGTTTCTGATCCAGGAAATTAAAGGAGCAAAAACGAATCACTTGTTTGTGATTTAAACGAATCACAAATGAGTCAAAAAACCTAAAAACTGAACTTTTTACATTTAGTTGTTTGTTTCTTTGCCATTATTTTAAAAATTATTGTTTCAGTTTATTTATTATCTCTTATATGGAAGAAAACAAAACATTTTCTATAAGAAGAATCTTTGTCTTGATTTGTAAATCACAAATATTAATGAAAATGTGAGTAAAATATTAAATGTTTGATTGGTTTTATCTAACTATAAATCATATTTACAGTGGATATACTCGTGATTTTGAATGAACTGCCTCTTAATATTATTTATTTTCTATATTATTATGGATCTGTTATCATGTGTGAACAGAACTAACAATGTTGTAAATTTGCTCACTGTTTATCTTTTGTTTTAGACTAAATCAAATATATTTAGCCATATTTACTTTCTGATTTTGTTTATTCTATATTTTATTGTAATATTACATAATATCAGTCATTTTGATGAATTTAACATGAGTTTTGCAGTTTTTTTTATTGTCCAGTTTTATTCCAGTCCAGTTTGTTGTGTTCATGATGTTCCAACTTCCACCACCAGGTGTCACTGTGGGACAGATAATTAATGTTCAGCTCTGAAGCTCAATAACAGGTTAAAGGTCGCTCTGATTCTGCCTGGTTTTACTACCTTGTTACTCCACAGAGTCCTGCTCTGATTAGCTGATTGTTGATCTTCTGAATCTGACTGAACCAGATCAGAACCGGATCAGAACCGGATCAGAACCTGGTTCATTTCCTCATTCCCTGGTTTTAGAAAGAACCGAATTCATATTTACTGCTAAACAGAATGAATGTTGGTTAAAGTTACATTTCCAGCAGTACCACAGCATCACTCTGCCACCACTGTGTCTACATGATGTTCTGGTTCTGAAATGCTGGGTTTGTTCTGGTCCAGATGTTGTTGGAATAAACTTTCTTAAAAGGTTTTGTCTCTTTAGTCTACAGAGTATTTTAGTTCTTTTGGGTCAGTTCTGGATCTCTCCTTTGGAAGCCATTTTTATTCACTCTCTCTTCCTTATTGATGACCTCTGACCTCTGACTTCTGCTTTAGATATTGTTCTGGACCTGGATGAGTCGTTAGTGAGTCGGCTTCCTGGGAAGGTTCTCCACTGCTCCACATGTGGGTCGTGGTTCTGAACGGTTCTGTAGTTCTTTCCCAAAGAACAACAGAACCACACTAATCCACATCAGGATGTGATTCACAAAAGGAGAAATAAAGTTTTATGCTTTCAGCTTCAAGAGCAAAACTGATTGTGATCCCAGAAACAGTAATAGGAAGTAAAGCCCAGAAACAGGAAAGTTTTTGTAGATTTTATGTAAAGGAGAACCAAGATGATCAGATACAGTTGTTGTGAAATACTTAATGGAGCAAAGTGTCATGATTTGTGGTTATAGATGGTGAGGTAGATGCATCAGACCCAGGTTGTTGAGAATAAATGATGAATTTAATGAAGAAATAGAAAAATACAAGGTTCAAAATCCAGGCAGCACAGAATGAGCAGGAAGGTAAAACACTCATGACTGGTAGCAGCTGGAAGTACGAAAGACATAAGGAAACAAGACAAGACTTAAGACCAGGCAAGGAACCAGAAACACAGCTGGGTTTAAATACACAGGGAGACAATCAGGGGAAACAAGAGGCAGGTGTAACTAATCAAGGGGCAGACAGAAAACACAGAGACTCCACAGACCATAGAAACCTAAATAAACAGAAAAACTCAAATCACTAAATGGACTGAACTTCTAGAGCGCTTTTCCAATCATTTTTTACCACTCAAATGCTTTACACTAGAGTCACATTCACCCATTCATACTCGCCAACACTCTCTCATTTATACACCGATACACAGTTTGGGGTTAAGTGCCTTGCCCAAGGGGCCCAAGGGGCCCAAAGGGCACATCTACATATGGTAGAAGGAAGCTGCAATCGAACCTACAACTTTCTGATCACAAGACAACAACTCTACCCACAGTCACTACGCAGAGAAAATCCATAATTACCAAGATAACTATAGCAAATCTAAAATGAAAATGTCCAGAAATTATAGACAAGATGATTAAATGTGAACGACTAAATAAGATGAATTTGTTACGACATTGTGTGATGCAATGGAATTGACTTTGAATACAAAGGCATCAAAAATAACATAACTTTTAGTAAGGTGTTGGCTACGTTTTATTGGAAACATGGAAACACTTTTGAAACTTGAATTATTTTGCAGAATAAGTTGGTGAGCCAGCCAGGAGCTCAGAGCCGCCACCAGTTCCTGAGGTTGAGCAGATTTACCAGGAATCAGCCTGAACCTCCACCATGGAAATCAACACTGTTGAAGCTTCAGATTCTCTATCTGGATTATAACAGCACTATGACAACAACATGACGTTTTGACAACATAAGAACTGAATAAAACCCTGAAGTCCAAACTAATTTCAGAGACTCTCTGAACTTAACTGGATTGTTAAAGGGACTCTGAACTGTTTTTATTTGAATTGATAGACTTTATGTTTAATCTGCATCCTATTCTGAGTTGACCAGGTTGAAAGTTTGTTGCTTTGTTGGTGAAAACAATTAAATGTTGAAACTTGTTTAATTCTGCTGGTTTGATAGTAACTTTGTGATAAAGAAGAGGAACCAATACTTTAAATCTTAACATAAATCAGTATATTTTCTGTCAGTACCTTATGGATTCTTCTCTTCTCTGTGTCATTTTGTAAATGTGTGTTTAGTGTAACCTAGAGACCCGACCTTAGACAAACATGTCTGCAATCTTTGCTTGAGTTACAGAATACCAAAACCAGACAGGAGGATAAAACAGGTTTAGAAGATGATGCAAGATAATATTTTATAAATATTGGTCTTTCAAAATAAGTGTTTTCAAAATGTTTAGATTTCTACTTTGTTCTTTCTTCAGGCTTTAATCTACTGCTCATTTCTCAGCTCTCAGAGCTTCACTTAGGGACTGTCAACAAATCTCCGAACCAAACACTCCTGACAAACAAATGTCAATAAATCACTTGTGACCAACTGACACAAAATTGGTAATTATTGTTACACGAGACACACTGTACTCAATTGAATTTTTAAGTCGTATTTAATATTCTTACTCATTGTCATATTAAATATAAAGTTTTCTTTAATGAATTCCAAGTCATGTGACCTATTGACTCTAAATCAGAGTGAAATTGTTCTTCTGAAGTATGTAGATGAGGTACACTCATTCTTACTCCATTTTGGCTTTTTTTTTTACTTATTTCAGCAGTTTTTTGTCAAAATTTGGTCAAAATTCACTCAATTTTTAAAAATCTATTTTCTTTTCCATCATACTCCTGCTCCTTAACTTGCTGTATGAATAAATTGCCTCGCCTGTGATGACAAATTTATTTCAAAGGAACTAAACCGTCTCATGGCCTCTGATTTGCATTGTAAACATTTCCTGAGGCAAACAGGTGAGGCTCAGATGAAACACAAAGGAGTTTATGGAGAAGCAGGATTCAGTTTTTATTCACTACAAACTTCAATAAAACTGCAAAGATGCAAAGATATTTTCTGTCAGTACCTTATGGATTCTTCTCTTCTGTGTGTTATTTTGTAAATGTGTGTTTAGTGTAACTTAGAGACTCGACCTTAGACAAACGTATCTGTAATCTTTGCTTGAGTTACAGAATATCAAAACCAGTCTGGAGGATAAAACAGGTTTAGAAGATGATGCAACATAATATTTTATAAATATTGGTCTTTCAAAATAAGTGTTTTCAAAATGCTTAGATTTCTAATGATTGGAACATCATTATTTCTAGTCTGGATCATAACTGCATTATGAAAATGTACACTAAGTTTTTTATCATGTAAAGCCTTTTGAACTGTGTTGTTGCTGAATTGTGATGTAGAAATGTGATGTAATAGATAAAGCCTAACATGACATGGACACTGTCAGCTCAGTTCTGTTCATTTCCTGGAAATGGGAGAGTTTTGATTTTTTCCAGCTCATCAGGATTCAGTCCAGAGAGACGACATCAGTTCAGGATGTGAGTGATGGAAACAGAGATGTGATCAGCTGAAAGTTTCATCAGTTCAGCCTCAGTTTGATCTTTTACACGAGTCACATGATCACAGAGATACACCATCAATTTCTTCACTGTTTCAGCATCAATCTCTCTAAAGCTAAATGCATCTGGTTTCAGGATTTGTTGAGCCTGAAATCCTTCAGACGGATTCTGCATCTGTAGTTCTGGTGTTGGGTGGAACTACAGATGGACGGATTTGCTCTGTTTCTTAGGTTCTCTGTTTCAGGAATTATGTGACTTTGAATCATCGCAATGTTATGAAATTAATTTGATTTATTTATTTCAAACATATTTTCAAAAACAAGAAAACAACCAATAAGTAGGACAGAGAAAACATGCAAACATAACCAAGAACTAATTGTTTGCTGATACTTTTCTGTTTGAAAAGGAGTAGAAAGAAGTGAAAACTAAAATCTGAAGAACTAAATGTAGTTGAGCCAAATGAGACATTGACTGAATTCATCTTACTTCCTGTTTCACCTGAGCTGCACCTGTTTTATATGATTCATGCAGAAATTTGTGTTGCAAAGTTCACAGCTGACGTACCTGGGATGTCTGATGGTTTACATTGTCTTGTAATAAACTCTCATAAAGGGTGAGGTACAGGTTTATTTCTACATCACAATTTAGAAACAACACAGTTCAAAAGGCTTTACATGTTATGTTGCATCATCTTCTAAACCTGTTTTATCCTCCAGACTGGTTTTGTTATTCTGTAACTCAAGCACAGATTACAGACATGTTTGTCTAAGGTCGAGTCTCTAAGTTACACTAAACACACATTTACAAAATAACACACAGAAGAGAAGAATCCATAAGGTACTGACAGAAAAAGAAAGAAAAAAATTTACTCTTGCCTGTTCTCTTTGCCATTAATAAGTGTTGAAGTAGGTTGCATCTGATCATAGTGTTTATTAGATATTACATAAATGTTGGTCTTTCAAAATAAGTGTTTTCAAAATGCTTAGATTTCTACTTTGTTCTTTCTTCAGGCTTTAATCTACTGCTCATTTCTCAGCTCTCAGAGCTTCACTTAGGGACTGTCAACAAATCTCCGAACCAAACACTCCTGACAAACAAATGTCAATAAATCACTTGTGACCAACTGACACAAAAAAGTGGTAATTATTTTTACATGAGACATATTTTTTTCTATTGAATTTTTAAGTCACAATCAATATTTTAAATAATTTTAATATTAAATATAACATTTTCTTAAATGCTTTCTGGGATATGTGACATATCGACTCTAAATAAGTGTGAAATGGTTCTACTGAAGAATGTAGGTGAGGTACATTCATTCTTACTCCATTTTAGCTCTTTTTAAATACTTTTTTCAGCAATTTTTTGTCAAATTTTGCTCAAAATTTAATAAATATGTTTTTATTGATTTTTTGTCAAACTTTAGTCCAAATTTAGAAACATTTGACAAAAATTGCTAAAATAAATTAAAAAGGGCTAAAATGGAGTAAGACTGAGTAAGACTCACCTGCATTCTACATACACCTGATGACCTTCAAGTTGTAAAGCCTGATGACCTTTGGGTTATTTCCATAAACTGCTGTTATTCACAAAACGAAACAAAGTCTGTTTTCTTTATGACTGTTCAGTTGTTCGAACTCCAAAGAATATTCATCTGAAAAGCAAATGGTTTATCTCAAAGAACATGTTTTGCTGTATGTTTTTCATACCTGATGGAGTTCAGTTGATGTCCTGCCTGGTCGTCATGGATACCGCAGAGATATTTCTTGTGTCCTCTTGCAAGTAAAGCTTAGTTTTGCATAGGTAGATTCACCTTAAATGAGCTAATTATATCACTGGGATATGTGTTTTGATGCTATGCCTCACCTATATGTAAGGATGATTGACACAGTTATCTCTTGTTGCTATAGGGTTTGTGTATCAGTTTTATGCTTTGTAAGGCTGGAGTGGAATTATTGCTTAATTGCCATCCAGAGTGGGGTTAGTGTGGCAGAAAGTGCCTCCACTGTATGTGATGATTAGCTCAGTGAGTTGTGTGTATGATGTGAGAGGGTGAATGAGATGTGTGACAGTCGTCCTCCGGTCTACAGGGGGCGCTGCGTATGTGTGAGGAGCGATGGAGACGGTGTGAGTGGCGGAGTGAGTGTAGACGACCGGAGCAGCGGCTGTAAGGAAAGTTAGTACAGCTTTGACCTGTGAGCTGAATTTATTAAAAGTTAACCTCCAACCACCTCTGAGCCACGGAGTGATTCATGTTCAAGGCCTGAGGGAGTTTAACCCTGAAGTAGAGACTTTGGCCCTGGAGGAATATCTGTCTTCAGACCACAGTCAGCAGACTGAACAGGGACGGTTAACAACGCATTTGGAAACACTTTTTATTTACCAGGTTTTTATGTTATTATTTTTGTGCTTCTTATTCTTGTTTTTATTCTTTGTATAATTGAAGGTTATACAAAGCTTTGTATAGTGAGCTTTACTATACAAAGCTCAATTATGAGCTTTGTATAGTGATTTTAGTGTATAGTGGTGATTTTATTTCTGTCAAGTGTTTCATAAATACATTTTCTCACTTTCTATATTCAGATTTCTGATCAAAATCTCCAGAATTTTAAATGAAAGAAACAAGATGGTAGAAATAGAGAAGTTATGAATCATCACTGTCAAAAGTCCTTCACTCTCTTTGTTCTCCAGAACACTTTGACATTATTGTGGCTCTTATTGAAATACCTTTCATGCATTCAGGTGCAGCCACACCTGCATGTGAAAATGTCTTCTGTTCATTCTGGACTTTCTCCAATCCTTCCAGACAAACCAGTAGGACCAATAGTCTCCAGATGAACCTGTTTGCTCTCAGCTCTGAGTTTGAACTGAGACATAAATGAAAGAGGGACTGAGACCAACTTCAGCATAGATTCCTGAAGCTTTCAGGTCCCTGCAGCAGGTTGATGGTTCCTCCATCCTGACGGTTAGAAGCTGAGCTGACTGTGGTGATCAGAAGCTCCAGCTAGAGGAGACCAGTAACTTCCAGCAGTAACTCAGACCTGATCCAGTTCAGCTACTTGTCACCAGTTTCCTGGGTTCTTCCTGCAGACCTTCAGGTAGAGATGAGGTTGTGGAGCAACACACACTAACTGATCTCACAACATTCAGATGTTACACACAAAACCTCCCAAGACTAAATGTGAGTTCAGAGGAAACAAACATGGCCGACTGGGCAGAAGTGATGGTGATGGTTTATTTGGCCTCTGATGTCCTGGATTCACGTCTTTCTGATTGGCGACTCGTCACATTCAGCTGCATCATCGCTTGTCCTTGGTGGAGCTTCAGTGGTTGGTAAAATTTAGTCAGATACAAGTAAAAGTTGATCAGTCAGAAGTTTAGTCCAGTTAAAATACGGTACTAAAGTGTTCAATAGAACTAATCATATTTTCTAATGTCAGTTCTTTGCTGTGTTGTTTTCTAAGTGCCTTTGCTGAACCTTGAAACCTCCTGAGACCATTTGATGATGTACTGACATGTAGAACCTCAAAAAGACTGAATCATGTGTAAAACATTCAAAATGGGCAAGAAAATGACTGATGTTTTCACAGTTATGATGTTTTCACTTTTTATTATTTAAAATATCCACAACCTCCAAAAAAAGAAAAAAAACATACATATATTATATATTTAAATTCCCGTCTCACCTTCCATGGGTCTCTCTCTCTCTCTCTCTCTCTCTCTCTCTCTCTCTCTCTCTCTCTCTCTGTCTCTCTCTCTCTCTCTCTCTCTCTCTCTCTCTCTCATCCTCTGACCTCTGACCTCTACCAGAGGCCTGGGAGCTTCAGGTTCTCCTCCAGTATCTTGTCTGTCTCTAGTTCTGCTCATTTCTGGCCTGATGTCTGATGTTGTTCCTGTTTTATCTGCTCCAGTTTGCTGGTTTCTGCCCTGATGACCTCAGGCTCCACTGTGATCTTCACCTTCCAGGTCTTTTCCAGTTCCTCCCTGAGGTCCTGGTGTTTCTCCAGTTCCTCCTCTTTCCTGATGTTGTATCACTTGGTGTTGCTACATCCACCACAACGTCTTTCCTCTGTTGCATGACTGACATGTTGTTGATGTTGCTGCTGAAAACCCAGCATGTCTCCTCAGGTGTCGCCTCACCTGGACCAGAACTGGACCAACCAGGAACAGCTGATGGACAGGAAGTTCTGACTGTGGACTGGAACATGGAGGAGAAAGAAAAAGATCTGAGTCCAGGAAGAGGAGGAGGAGGAAGAGGAGGAGGAGGAGGAGGAGGAGGAGGAGGAGGAGGAGGAGGAGGAGGAGGAGGAG
>CAEGAF010185512.1:0-38216 GCA_903067075.1 Micropoecilia bifurca | reverse complement strand
GGTTCCTTTTTCCACATAATGTAACAGTAGTGTTTATGATAAAAAATAAATAAATAATAATTATGTGATCGGTATCGGGAATCAGAATCGGCGATTTTCCCTCAGGGGTGATCGGTATCGGGATTGGCAGGAAAAAACCTGATCGGCACATCCCTACTTTAAACCAAGAGTAGATGTGATAGTTTGTTTCAATTATGCAGAAACCACAAAGCAAAAAGAGTTGATTTGAGTTTTCCAGCACCATCTTAAGACAAAAATTTGCTAGTTTGTTTGTAGAAGGCTATCAAATAAGAGTAAACTTAAGGAAACCCTCTAAAAGGAAGACTTGACATTAAATCTATCCATAAGATATGTTTAATTTTTCAAAACTAGATTGCTAAACGAGGAGTTACAAAACAATGAGTACACAACAGCTAAAAAGAGGCAAATATTTAACAATATTACTGAAAAAGCTTGGAAGCCTCCCTAGAGACACAACTGTTTCCATGATTCAGTTTGATCGGTTTAAGTATCTTCGATTTTGAAGACAGTTGAAACTAAACGATGAAACAGCTTTCAGTTCAGCTCTAGCAGAAACCTCTGACGCATATGCTAAGATTAGCACAGTAATGTTTATCCTGTCTCTGTATTCTCACAGAGCATACAAATTATTCATATCTCTGGAAATATTTCTTCTCTTTCCTGAATACCCAGCATGTTACCAAACAAATGCTCCCTTCGACGCCCTACCAACCAAATGTTGTCGGCCGGCTTGCCAAGCTGCTTTTATCAGCCAATTATCACCAGCAAAAGGCTTCCTTTTTACTTCAGAGCTATGTCAGGATTGCTCATCATGAGACGTACTTCACAATGATGGGAACCACTGCTGTGTTTTAAGACTGTGAGAACTTGTGGCACGCTACCGTCCTGCTCAAAACATAATCAGGTTAAAGTGAACATCAAACGTTTGTTTTTTGCTCTATGATTAGACATTAATAGTGTAGCATCTTCTGTAGAGGTGCTGCTAGGAGAATTGTGTTAAGTTTCTTCTAAAGTATACATTAACTAGGGTCAGACAGTGTAGTTGAAAAACATAACATGATGTAAGCATTTTATATCAATTTAATTATTGATTTATTTTGTTTTAAATATCTGAGGTACTTCCAAACTAGAGATGGTATCTTTCCTGTTTTGTCCACAGTTTTCACTCCACATGTTTTTTTATTTTTAAGCAGTTATGAGGCACAGAGGCAAAACCTGTAACCGCTGCTGTGTGAGAGACTCAACAGGTTGTTGCTAGGTAACCAAATACTGAGTTAGTTGATGCCACTTATCTTGCTTAGCTGGCAGTGAGAGGTTGAGTGACTTAGGTATTTCCTCTGCCTACATCCCCCAGAATGCTATGTGGTTCTGGATCAGGGTTCCATGAAATTAAATATCCCATCAGGCAGATTATCTATTGCTATTGATCATGTATCTATCACAATATAACAGTTCAGTCGCCTCCTAGAGGTTTTACCTTCAAGTAGGGAATGTGTAAGATGTCTGAAAAGTACACAATTTTTGTTTTAAGTGTTTTAAGTTTGCGAGGTTTGAGGATTCCATATGAGATCTTATTACTTTAAATTGAACGTCTTAGATTCCTTTCTTTTTATTCTGCAAATAGAATAGCGCACCATAATCTTGTTTTTATTCATTTTGTAAAATCATGAGCAGATTGTCTGAAGTTCAGTGTTGCAATGGATGTGCAGCGAAAATGTTTTCCTTCTGCTTCTGTAGGGTTTTAAACGGCTCTTGCTGAAGATTACATAACTTTACTACAGCAGTATGGGATTGACAGATAAACAGTGCCAATGTGCTCTGAAGGCAGCCTTCACAGCTACGATGTAATGTGATCCGCGAAGGTGGAGCATGGGTGGCTCTTATTACATGAGGACAAGGGAGCTGTCGATGCCTGTTTACTGTGAAATGAAACCTACTGATTGTGGAACTCCCTCCCTTCTTCCCTTAGTTTATCCGTGGTCCAAACAAAAACCTTTTAAATAATGCACATAAATCCTCTGAGTTTAAACAACAACAAAAAAAACAAAGTTTTTATATTTTAAAATTGTTTACATTACAATTTTTTATTAAGACTCCATTAAAAGTTTCCTTTGGTTATTTGTAAAACTAGGTAGCCTCATGTTACATTGCTCACAGAACGGTAAAATGAGTATTTTATTGGTCTGGTCAGATTTTTTTGCCTGGTTTGAACTAACCAAGCAGATTGCTTGTGAAACCATCCTTTGCTCCGAGCCATGAGAAGTTGGCATGGCTCTCCCTCTGCTCTGAATCACAATGAACAGGCAGGTCAGTGCGAGTCTCCCAGCTTTATTCGGAGCTGCTTGGAGCTGAGACAGAGCCCAGCCCTGTTAACAAGTAGTAAAGATAAGAAGAACCTGTTGCGGCATAATTGTTGTATAATAAAGACAAGTCACATTTTTAACATCAGGGATTGTGGTCACACCCTGACTCTCCCACTTAAGCTGAAAGGTTGACGGCTTGGCAGCAACAACTTGGTAAAATCAGGTGTTAACCTGTTAGATGTTGCATATAAAGTTGTTTGTTTTAATGTTTTATAGCTCTGCTTTTTAAAATGTAGATTTTCATATTTGATTTTACTGCATTTTCAAACATTGGCAACTAGACCTCAGATATTGGTGCAAGTTGACATGGTTGGCATCAGGTGGTTGCTGCACAGCGTAAATATCCCCAAGTCATCTGGATGCCTGAATGCATTGAGATGCTGCCATGTGACTGGCCCTTCGTGTATCTCACAAGTGTACCTCATAAAGTAGCCAGTGAATCTATATAACATCCAAATGTTCTAGATCAAATGCAGCACATTAAACTTGCAGATGTTGCAAAGGCAAAAATAACAATCACCCAACTTCTAAGATCAAATACTTGTGTAATATAGATTTCAGTTGCTAGGTTTCTTTTACTCTAAAATGAAACCTGTGTGTGTGTGTGTGTGTGTGTGTGTGTGTGTGTGTGTGTGTGTGTGTGTGTGTGTGTGTGTGTGTGTGTGTGTTGGGAGGGGGGCTGGAGTTTGCAGTGTTCATAGAGGAAAGAAGTATCTTTAAAGCTAAATGTTTTGCTGGAGCCAGAAGCTACAGGATGGAACTGTTCCCTGACAAAAACTATAAATTATGTCCGTCACCGCTGATTTGTTGTCATATTTTGAAATGGTTTCATATGATACTATAACTTATGTTTGGTAAACCTAAAAGCCTGGCAGGTCAGTTTTGCAACCTTTGAGCCAAATCTAGAACATAAAAACAGGCCATTTATCTGATGACTAATTCTTATAAACAAAGTTAACCCATATAATTGAGTTTTCTTTAAAATTAAAGTCAAAACTGTTTTTCATCTTCTAAACAGAATAAAATCTCACTTAGATTTTGCTGTTTTTTAATTAAATTTTTAGAGTAAGTTAGAGATTATTGTTGTTAAATGTTCTGACTTGTTTATTGCTCCAGGCATTGTAAGCTAAATCATGCATGTGTAATGTTGATATGAGTCGACTCGTCATTGAGTTCACTTGTCTGTTGCACATCACCTGGAAAGATCGAGAGGTAAAGGCAAAGTGCCAAATGACAAATAGTAATTTATTTATCTGAGTTTCTTTAACTCTGTGCAGGCTGTAAAACTCTGATAGCAAGGCAAACATCTATAAAAGCAACATACTCATTATCAATGCTTGTTAGTTTTAACTTTAACCCTGTTTAATTTTGCTGTTGTATTACATCATAGTTGTGTCTTATGAATTTTTCCACCCAATTTTTTTTAGGTTCAATTTAGCCAACTAAAGGAACAGAGAAAGCCTGCGAGAAAACACCTAGGGAGCAAAATGCACAGGGCTCTTGGGGTTATAATCCAAACAATTAGTGTTTATAGGTTTTTGACATGTCCAACTCTGTGGTATACATCACTTCTGTGTCCTTATTTCACTCTCACCAGCAACATGTCTGGCATATTTAGGAGGCGTAACGAGCTTGTTTTTTAGTCCTCATGGTCGTGTTTGTGTTCCTGTTGGACCGCCCACACAGGCTTGTCCCTGCATCTATGAGCATGCAGCCAAAACCGCTCAGTGAAAAGGTCAGCGCATGTGGGCACAGCGACCCGTCCCAAGGACAAACATGGAACCCTTCTGTTGCGTGCGTCTCTCGAGTCCAGATTCTTGTTGACATTACATGAGGACACAGCATGGGTCCTTTTTTGTTTTGGTTTAGCCTGGTTCTTTTTTTCAGAATTGCACGAATCGCTTTGTACAAGAGAAGTCTTTGTTTCCCGTTCCCTAAGGAGAGCCGCTGTCTGGTACAAAAGCATTCTTTATGTTCTTTAATATTAACTTGTTAGTCAGTCAGTGAAGCTAATTTGAACAAGTGTTTGTTGGAAAAGCTGTTTTTCTAGAAAAGGCGTTTTATTACAACTACTGGTTTCCTGGATGTTCATAAATCTTTTTAGATGTATCATAGAGGCACTTTATATTTTCCCATAGGAGGGGTTTTCTTTAATTTTTTATAATTAAATAAAACAAATGGCTTGTTTATTTTGGTTTTTTTCTTTTTGGAAGAAAAACTTACCCTTTTTTTCCCCTAAATAGGGAAATTTATTTTATATTGGCTTTTACTTGTGTAATTACATTATATTTACTTATTGTCCCCATGAAGAAATAAAATGATCCCAGTTATTATAAACCAATTTGAAAATACAAAGTCCAAAGTCTTCAGAATGCCTAATATGATGAACTTGAATTGGAAATGAACAAAAATACTTCCTGATTTCAGTCCTCCGTTGTCTCTTTGGATGTCCGTCATGCATTGTGCTTGTGTTGCTGTGCTGATTTAACAAATCCTTACAGAACCTCCAAAGCCCTGTTTACATACAAAGTGGCAATACTGACAGGCACCCGCCGTACCGCTGCATGGTGTTGGTAGGACACTATGCGGTTTGACACAGAAGTTTGTTGGAAAACAGTTGTAACTTTGGTTTAAAATTAAGAAAATAAACTCAAACTGTACACTACAAATGCTTAAGTTGGCAAATTATTATTGTGAACATCAGCAATTAACTTGACTTTGTCAGGATCACTCAGTGTCTGACCCTTAGCACCCACTCTCTCTGAGTGGTTCATAAGAGGAGAGCACAATTTCTGTGAAACACATGAAGGCAGCTCCAGTTGCATCAGCTTAAATCAATGTCTCATTTTGAGCGGTGCTGCATCTGTTATTGCCAAACATTTAAAGTTCCCGTTTTGTGTTTCGAACTGTAAACTGTTCCTCGTAAGTGTGCGTCTGTTTTCACCTGCCTCCACTTCTGTCTCTAAAGTGTGCTTCCTTTTCCTCTTGTGTGTTTTGCAGCTTGCACGAGGAAATCAAGGATTTCTACGAGTACATCTCCCCACGGCCAGAAGAGGAAAAGATGAGATTAGAGGTTGTGGACAGAATAAAGGGAGTCATCAAGAACCTTTGGCCCAGTGCTGAGGTAAACCTCCCTTTTTTATTTTTTTTTAATGAGGCAATCTCCCTCCCCTGCTTGCATCAAATTGATAAAGTGAACAATTTGAACCATTGGTAACTGATTAGCGCTGATACAGTTGCGTACATTGCCCAGGCTGCCCAAGTTGACAACACGGCTCTCAATTACAACAGCCTACGGTGCTGTCAGGTTGAATGTGCTATCAGGCCACTAGCAACAAATGTCCTCTGACTCTTTATCTCTCTGCGCCACAGTTCTGTTTGGCTCAAGCTATCAGTACCACCTCGGGCATTATTGCACTTACTGCCTTTGATCTTGCTGATAGAGCAGCGTGTTTCTAAGTGTGTCTGCTGTGGGCCTAAAATAGGAGGCTCAGTACTCTTCCAGTCTTGGACAGCTTTGTATCTGTGTTGATTTCTCGCCGCTGGGAGCAGCAGCAATGTGGCCGTCCAGTTTTCACAGCGCTTGCTTAACTCTTACCGTCACCCTAAAAACGCCAACACGTTATCCAATGAGTCCATGAGGACACAGACAGTTAAAGAATTAGCTTGTTTACAAACATGTCTGCTATTCACTTTGCAAACTGACTCCGCATTAAACCGCTGAGTGTGGTATAGCAATGATAAGATACGTTAGCTCTACCAACGCAAATTAGGGGTGGGCAATATGGACTTAAAGTTTTATCAGGATATTTCGTGGTACTGTCGTGATAACAATAAAAGTGGTGATAAGAACTATTGATTATTTCTTTAGG
Source organism: Micropoecilia bifurca (assembly GCA_903067075.1). Classification (NCBI taxonomy): domain Eukaryota; kingdom Metazoa; phylum Chordata; class Actinopteri; order Cyprinodontiformes; family Poeciliidae; genus Micropoecilia; species Micropoecilia bifurca. The sequence continues at coordinate 31,960 of CAEGAF010185512.1, read as the reverse complement.
TAATTGTATGGCTGCATGACACAGCAATCAAAGCCACACAAGCACAAATACTGCTACTAAAAAGCACCTATTTATAATAATTTAGGACACCAGTCACAAAAAAATGATTTGTGTCACTAAAATGCAAACATTTAAAGCATTTAAAAACAATTTTTATTGTATTGATGCTCTTTCATTGAACAAACAATGGAGAAACATTGCAAAATTAACAATGCAAAGCGTTTTAGTTTATTTTTCTAATTAAAACATCATTATTTGGAATTTATTGTGGTAACAAGTCAAATTCTTCCATGAAATTTTATCACAATGAATAATAATCGATACGATAATGCCCACACCCTCTCAATCCAGCCATTAGAAATTTGCCTGAAAGATTATCGTAGTTTCTGGTACTATAGGTTGTTCTGGAGCATAAGTCGTAAAAAAAAAGCATCACGAAGAGAACAAAAACTGTGCCATTGTATTGTGACTAACAGGGGAAGTTCTAAAACAAGACAACATTTGAAATATATTCTAAGCTGATTAATTAAAGTAAAACTTTTATTAAAAGGTTTGAGTTTAAGACAATTTACTTTTAAGATCTAATTTGAGAGGAGAGATAAAAATAAGAAATTCAGTTTCAGAACCATTGGCTTCCCAAACCAGAACCTGCCCAGAAGAAACAGAAAAAGAGGCCCAGAATTGTCTGCTGCCTCATTCACAGGACTGGCTTAATGATTTCAGGTGATCCGTTTCCACATTCCTGTTTCTTGACTTGTCTGAGGAGGAGATCTCAGCACAAAAACTTATTGTTCAAACCAAAAGGTCACTGAGGCAGGAAGGCAGCTGGTTCTGTTTATTTGATATCCATGTTTGAATTCGTAACCTGGTCATATGACAGAAACGCAAAGCAAAAATCTTGCAGGAATTTTACAACAAATTAGACCAATGCAGAAAATCATGCAGCGCAAACCAACTTCCATTCCAACTGAATTTCAACATGTTTATTAGCAGTTTTGTAGTCAGGCAGAAGTTTTGGAATCAAAAATGGGGAATACTGTAAGCCATACAGACTTTTATTTCCTACTACATTTTTTGAATAAATATTGATTGTCAAACCTCTTCTTATCTAAAACTGGATGGAAGTGGCAAAATATGAAAGCAGTTGTTGTTGGTGAAAGAGGACCTCTGAGTTGTTGTATTCACTATGCTCTAATGCATTGCATCTGGGTTGATAGAGGTTGCCCTAGACCTGGTACTGAATGACCAGGAGACGAGACACAACACGGCTAACCTTTGTCTCCATGCGCAGTTACGTCACAGTTCATGGAAGCCTGCTGGACTCGGTCTCATTCACAATCAGCTTAGGATCTTTACATGTGACTGAGCTGTTTACTAGCGTGTGCTTGTATGTGGTGATGTGGAGAGGAGGTTTAGGGGAGTCGGGTCAAGGCTTAGGTCTATTTGTGCACTGCAACATGGGTTTTTCAAAGGAAACGAGGATATTTCTGTCTTCCCACTAACTTTCACATTAAGAGATTAGTGGATTGTTTAGTTCAAATTCTTGTCATATTTTGAAAGACCTAACAGAAAATGTAGAAAAATATATCAAACAGTATTTTATGTGAAATTTGTTATTAAAAATAAATGTTGTCTAAATAGTAATTTTTTCTTTTTCTTTAGGTCCAAGTGTTTGGGAGTTTCAGCACTGGCCTTTACCTGCCAACAAGGTAAGCTAGAGACAAATTTATGCAAATTCTTCTCAGACCTTTCCAAGCTGAGACTTGTCGTTGACTTGTAACCAAATCAGTTTTGTGTCTCAAAGAATTAACTTCTGTAATATCAAACAGGGTCAGAGGCTGTAATGAGAATGCAAGCTGAAGTTGATAGCTGCGCCGTACTTTTAGATGAACTTTAAAAGTGGAAAGATTGTTCTCAGAATGCATCTCATTTTTTCCTCATTCGTTTTACGTCTGCATCAGTTCCATGGCCTTCCTCTTTTTTTCTATTTACTGAGCAAAATGTGGTTAAATCAGCTGCTCCTGACTTGACCACAGCCTGATAAATCTCTAAAGATTCATCAAATGTCTCTTGCTGACCATTTTTGATGAGTACATAATCTCAATATCTTGCACTTCTGCAAGCTTGGGGAAAGCTGGGTGTTGGGGCATTTGCTCAAAGGTTAGTGAAGATTCTGATGATGGAGCATGTCAAATGAACACATAGGTTTAGTTTTAATATATTTATTTAATACTTACCTAGAATAACTTGGTAAAAAAATGCTAGAATTTTCTACTGCCATTATCTATCTGCGACTGTTTCAGATTTTTTTTCAATAATTATTCCTAGAGTGGCCTCTGCTGGTAAGAGACTACTTGAAGACGATAATCACTCCCCCCTTCATCCACAGTTATTTATGTGGAATTTGTGAATCCGTGGCAGGTTACTGGATAATTATGTAGTAGGATTAATCAATTTTGTTCTTCTGTTGCAAATATTTTGCGTGTTTATTTAATGGTATCAAAATACAGATTATTTATTACTTTTATTGAAACATATCTGTCGTTTGGCTCTTATTTATCCTGGCTAGGTGTGTTAAGAATCACAGCTTTGACAAACAGTTTTGCTTTTAATTTTGCAGATGCTGGCAGATTTCACTAGTAGCTACAGAAGAAAGTTGCACATTTTCTCCCCTAGGGGGAACCAAAGCTTCACTCATAACAACTGTAGTTTGCAGGAGATATTTATAGTGTCAGGCAGAAGCAAATTGAGGAATATGTATACTTGTTAAATCTATTAAAAGGTACGACTTTATATAATGAGTTTTATTTTTTGCCTTAATTTCTTCATAGCAGAGAGGGTTCTCAATTTTTTTGAAAGAGTTTCAGGACCAGCCCATCAGTCTGGACATGAAAAATGCTTTTCCCATGTTTGGCTCTGATCGGTGAACTGCAGGTTCATTAAATGCATAACTAAATTCTCCCACTGTTTCCAGTCTGTACACTGATTAACTAGCTGCATGTATTTTAATGTGGTTTTTAAATTGCAAGTTAGATAAAGCTTAAATGGATTAATCTTACGATTCCTTTGTTTACTGTTGGATTTCCCACTATCAGAGATCATTGTGTATTTAATTCATTCCTTAAAATAAAAGATATGACTCACTTGAAGTTTGAATATTACCTCAAAAACAAAGCATAAATCAGTATTGATCAGGAATAATCTGATCAGTGCATCTATAGTATCAGAGAAGACTACTTTATGGTCTTTTTATATGTTTATCTGTTTCTTAGACTAAAACATAAGCTTTACTCTTTCTTTTCCTACAGTGACATTGATCTGGTGGTTTTTGGGAAGTGGGACACACTGCCTCTCTGGACTCTGGAGGATGAACTGCGGAAAAACAATGTTGCAGATGAGAACTCCATCAAAGTTTTGGATAAAGCGACGGTAAAATTTCACTCCTAAAGAAAAAACAAAAAAAAAACAGTGTGATCTTGTAGTTTGCATGATATTTTTTCTGACAAATCTGGCGTGTTTTGCTTCACTTCTTTTTTGAATGGGTTCCAATTCTACTTACGTTTTCACGATTCACCTTAATCTAGATCTAAAGTAAACATTTTTCCACTCTTTCCTCGTGTGAGTTATTTTTTTCGTCTGTCTTTTAGGTTCCCATCATTAAACTTACTGATTCCTTTACTGAGGTCAAAGTGGACATCAGTTTCAACATGAACGGCGGTGTTAAAGCTGCTCGGCTCATCAAGGACTTTAAGGAGGTAAAATCTGCAGCGAAGGCCCTTTGCTCAGCTGTAACATGACTCCTGGATTCACTCATGCAACTTTTTATCACCTGTGGAGACATTGGATCACTTTTATCACAGGAGACATAGTAGGAGTCTAAAATTATTCTGTCTTTTGGTTTCATTGTTTTTTATTCACCTGCAGAAATATCCTGTCCTGCCTTACCTAGTCCTTGTGCTGAAGCAGTTTCTACTTCAGAGAGACCTCAATGAGGTTTTTACTGGTGGAATTGGTTCCTACAGTCTCTTCCTCATGGCTGTTAGCTTCCTGCAGGTTTGTTTTGCAAATCTAGGGATTTTCATTCCCCATGTTGCTAATCCTCTCTTTACTCTCTCTGAATATTCACCGATTCACCTGCTTTTGCTTTTTCCCCCAGCTTCATAACAGGGATATTTCCAGCCCCAACATAAACATCGGTGTTCTGCTAATTGAATTCTTTGAGCTCTACGGACGCAACTTCAACTACCTGAAGACAGGCATCAGGATAACAGACGGTGGTTGCTATGTTGCCAAAGATGAGGTTCAGAAAAACATGATGGATGGATACAGGCCCTCCATGCTCTACATTGAGGATCCTCTGCAGCCAGGTAGGACCAGGAAACAACACAACGAACAACACAACGGAAACAGAAGGATGTTGGAATTACCTAATTGACATGTTGTCTCCGTCTTGCTATCAATAGACAATGATGTTGGCCGGAGCTCATATGGTGCCATGCAGGTGAAGCAGGCATTTGATTATGCCTATGTTGTCCTCGGCCATGCTGTGTCTCCCATTGCCAAGTACTACCCCAACAATGAGAACGAGAGGTAAGGTGCCAACAACAAACTACAGAATACTCCTAAGTATTCTTAGAAGCGTAGCAGTCCTAATTTAAAGAGTCTGTATTTGGAAATAAACTGTTTTTCTCACTGTTCCTAACCTCAGTATACTTGGCCGGATAATCCGAGTGACTCAGGAGGTGGATGAGTACAGGGAATGGATCCGAAAGAACTGGGACAGCCAGTCTCTCAACAGTATGTATTAGTTGTACTAGTCGCAACAAAGATTATATCACTCCATTGATACGAGCTGCAGCTACAACGCGTCCCTCTCGTTGCCTATAGGAAACGACGTCAAATTACTTGAGTCCAAACAACTTGACGAGTGCAACAACAACTTCCCGGACGACGAAGATGTTGTGGTTCTTCCTTCTGCTCCTCACAGCAAGTCCTCTTCCAACACTTCTTCTCCACTCCCGTCTCTGGGCTCGTCTCCTTCCTCCTCCCCGCTCTCGCCGTCTTCCACATCCTCCAGCGATGCGGTCAGTTTCCATCACACTTAAATATCATATAACCAAAAGAATGAGCAAAGATAACTTGATTTTATATAAAATACAGATTTCAAATGATGATTTCATTTATTAGAGGCAAAAGCTATCCAGATGAAATGGGCCAATATAAAATAGTTGATCCGAACGACTGACAAAAACAAAAAAACACAAAGCAAAAGAGGTTGGTAAGAAGGAAATACTTCATGTAGATTTGTGTTGTTTCCTTTAGGATTCGGATGGTACTCCATGCAAGACAGTCAAGCAACAGCCTGTCCGAAACGCTAGCACACACAGAGAAAAGTCTACAGTGGTCAGTAATCACCGCATACAGAACCACTCTACCAGCACTCCACCTGCAAGCAACAAAGGAGGAAAGGTATGCTTAGTCTCAATTTTCTGTTATTAAAGGGGTCAAGAGGAATAGTTCCATATTTCTCTGGGCTTTGTTTAGGTTTTCGTGAGTTTTTTCCTTGAATAATAGTGTTTTCTTTTTTAGAGTTCCTATTTTTGACCTTTTGTAAAATTATTTAAGACACCGATTTAGCGAGTGAATTAGTGGAATGAAACCGTGACTTTAGGTATGCCTCAGGGTATAACCTTCCACTGATTATTTTTGTTTCAAGGAATCTTAAGCAGTTGGGTTACATAGCAGTGAGGGTAAGTTTCTATAGCTCAGCAGCTTCAAAAAAAAAAAAAAAAATAGCAACATAGGTGGACTTTCTACTCACCTTAAATGCTCAGGTAAAACCCAATCCATATTCATATGTTAATCTTCTACCCACATCTACAGTGACGTTGTGATTGTTGCTTTCTCTGTCTACCATTCTTTGCAGCTGCAGCTAGTTATCTAAACCTCTCAATGTCTTTTCAGTCATCGCGCTACCTGAACATTTTTAGGATTTACTCATCTTGTGAATGGGAAAATTGTCGCCTGATGACATTTCCAGGACTCCCACTGTTTTACAATTTCTGGCTGTCGGCTATGAAAACTGCCACACGCTCAGCTGAAAAAAAATAATCTGAGAGCCAGCTGACTATAAATCAGAATATGACTGGCTTAGAACATTTATGCATTTTTGCTATTTAGTTTAAGAGTGAAGGTATTCAGACAAGGAAGCAGATTACACCAGAGAAGACACATTCTGCCTAGCAACAGTTTCTGATTGGCTAATATTTTACCCAATACAAAATGAGTCACATGGCAAAGCTGAATAAAAAACATTTTAAAAAACTGGTGACATCTGATCAGAAAGCCCATTAGTCTCCCCAGACTATGATACAACTCTGGTTTAACCGTTGAGTTTCTGAGAATAATTTTTCATGCACTTATATCAAAGCAGGTCATTAACCAGACGGTGAAGAACTTGACTGCATGGAGATAAAATAGGATATAATTCAGCCATTTGTTTCAGATGTGTTGAAACGGGAACAAATTTAAAGGTTGTCTGAGATTGTCTAAGTTGTGTTAACGACAAACTCCTCATTAACATTTAGTAAGTGAGTTTGAAACCACTGTCCTGTACTGCTTCGACATCTGATTGTTGCTTTGTGGTCTTATGTGATCCGTCCAGGCCAGGATGTCTCGTTCCAACAACAAGGGGGGCCACCACGGCCAGCAGAACTCCTCCTTCAGCTCCAAAAGTCATCAGAGCAACAAGCCACACCACCAAGGGAACAGCAAGAAGAGGAAAAACATACGAGACTCTACACAAGAGGATCTTTGCAGATAGGGGTTTGTCTGCTCATCCACGTTGTCACTGACAACCATTTCCCTTCTCCCCACCAACATCCCCATCTGCAACTGGCTATCCTATCCCACTTCTGCTGCCAGAAGGGGGAAGTCGTTAATTTGAAAACTTCTGCAGAATCGGTCACCCATTTTTCAGGTGGCGGGTATTTTCTAGCGGAAATAGGAAGAAAAAAAAAAAAGTGTTATTGACCGTAGGTTTAATTCCTTGCTGAACTGAATCACAGACACTCATCTGCTTTCCAGCAGCTTTTACGAAGTAGTTATTCCTTCTCACAGCCAGCCTCTTGTGCCTCCTTCTGTCGAGGATCGAACAGGTTGGATGTCTGGAATCTCCTCTGGAGCAGCATCTGGAACTGCCAGCTGGAAAAAAAAGGATCAAAACTATTGTGCAAAAATGTTTAAAACAAAAAAAGTAGAAATTGCAAAATGTATAAAAATATAATGCTGAAAAACAAACATACACTGATTTTCTTTTAAAGCTGTTCACTTACAAATCAATCAGTAAGAGTGGGAAATAACTTATGCATGAGATTTTTTTCTGTTGGTTGATTCTGCTGTTGGATTAATCTGTTTATGTCAAAACAGATTGTACAGAAATTTGTACAAAAAGCATATGCAAAAAAACAACAACAACAAAAAAAACTGTTAACACAAGTTTCATACAATGTTTTTACAAGATTTCCTGATTGAAGTCACAGACATGAACATCTTATTCCTGTTCCTGTTTGGCTAAAGCCAACAGGTGGTTTGGATCCCATTGCCAACGGAAATCATCAGCATCCACTTTTACTCCTGGTCCCTGTCTACGATTGTGCTACTGTGTTAATATTTAGCCTTGAGAGAGCCAGAGCTTAGACTACGTCTCCATAGATGACGAAACGGAGCTCTGTGGCATCAAGCTCAGTAGCACTACCACACCAGTGTAAAGGCTTTAAAACTGCAGATTTAAATATATATTTGTGGTGATAATGGTTTTATGAAAAATCCTAAACTTGAAATGTGTCAACAGTTAAACTATGGAGGGGGGTGGGGATAATCAGTTTATTTGGTAATCTACCTATTACAGAATCGTTTGTATTCGTTAAATGTATTTATTTTTTTATTAATTACATGAACATAGTATGGATAAATGTATTATTAACATTAGAGCCCATATCTTCAAGTCCTATATTTGAAATAGAATATGTCATGGGAAGGTGGGGTGGGGTAGGAACAAGCATTCAGGTAAAGTAAAATATCACCTTTTATTGTTTCTGCTAGACTTTTTTTTTATTTCAGACTGTTGAGTGACCAAGTTTCTTTTGATAATTGAAGAGACCATTTTGTAGGTCATATATTGAGAAATTTCTTTTAATTTGTGGCTAGACTAAAAAGGGAGCTTTTTGCCTTTTGTTTGTTGATTTTTGTTGTCCAAATCTAAAATGTCCTGGCTGCAAACATTTTACAAAATTTCAATTCCTTCTGTTCTACTGCTGCAGTACAACAATTAACCTGTAGATGGAGTTATAGCTCTAAGTCTTAATCTATACACTTTGGGCTTGTATACTGCATTTGAGTAGTTTATTTAACTGTCACTTTTTGTTATTGGTTCTTTAAATGCTCATATCCCCACTGAATGGGCAGCTGCACACAAACTCCCCTTTTAAGATGAGTACTTGCTTGGAGGGAGTGACACACCAAAGCACAGCTCAGTCTCTTATTCTCATCCTGAAATGACCCTTAAATTTAAAATAAAGAGCAATAAGCATCACCCTTTATTCTCTTCTATTTTGCATGCCTAGATAAACAAAAGCACATACCAGTCTCCTTATTGCCCATTCGAATTTGTGTTAAAAGGATAAAAGACAAACAGTTCCACCCCTCCTCACCAACCAGGGTTACAGTTGTGGTTAAAATGCAGTATAGAAGCACAGCAGGGCTTCTGATGGACAGATCAGGAGAGATGTGAACCAGATTTGATGTGCCATCTGAATGTCCCCTCACCGCCTCACTTTTCACTTCAGAAAGGCTTTGAACCCAACTGAACTCATCTAAAAAAAAGGTTGTTCATCTGCAGCTATTACAATTCATGCAATAAAAACATTACCATTAAAATGTGTGTGTTTATTCTTTACCTCTGACTTTTTGTGATGTGCAATATGAAAACGAGTGCCATCAGCAGACGCTATGACTCGCCGTTGAGGATGAGGGGTTGGACTCGTCTATTGGGCTTGACTAGTTTTTTTTTTTGTTTTTTTTTTAAATGTATTGCTTTCTTATGAGGTCCAAAATTAGTCTTTCTAAATTGCCGTTAGGATAAATGTGCTTGTTTATTCTGTATGTCTGCAACAGACTGATGACCTGTTGAGGATGTCACAATAACCAGCTATATCAGCCCCACCTGAGCAACATCTCAGTCCCATTTTATTTACACCATTTTAAAATTAGTCCATTTTCATTTTTAGTATAGGGGCAAATTAATTTTTACTCCTGTTTTGACATGGCTACCTATTTTTTTTTTTAGACCAGGGTAAAAACTACCCTGACTAAGTTATTCTCCACTGATAAAACTCCACTTAATTTTTAATCAAAGCTCAGTTTTAATCAGTGAAACTTGTTCTTAAGTTGTTTTTTTTCCACTATAGTCATTATAATTGCTAAAGAAAGGGGCCGCATTCTTTTCTTTTTTTTTTTTTTTTGGGCCGCATTCTTTTAATGGCCGCCACTGGCCGTGATAAATGGCGCTGTCGGGCATGCGCGTGGGTGACAGTGATGGAGTGGAGGAGGAGGAGCGACGTTGTTGTGGTGATGAGCGAGCGAGCGCGCGCAGTGCCTGACGAGGAGGAGCGCGCGGACCATAACATTACGCGCTCAGTCTGTATCTCCAGTGGACAGTAATGCAGATTTATCCCCCCGGACGCTGTTGAGCCGCGCAGGTAAGACCCTGAACTCGAAGTAAATACATTAAGAACTATTATTTTCCCAAGTGAGACATCATATGATGAATGCTTTTTTTGTTCCACTGCTGAGGGAAGAGTTTGATTCTTAGTTCCTCCACTGCTGACAGGACGTTGCAGTTTTTAGAAGTGAAAATGTTTTTGCTTTTCTTTGGGTTTCACACAACGTGTGAATTTGCTGTTTGACTGAGCCAAGAAGTTCAACCGGTGTTTGAAAACACGCGTGCCAACGAGATTGTCGCTTTCAATGAACTTGAACACGAGTTGCTGGTCAAAATGTGGAAACGTGTTTAATGACGCGCGGTATCTGAATATAGCATCAGGAACCTTTTATCTGCGTTTCCCCCATTTTATCTAGCTTTTTTATCTCTTCTCCGGTTCTCTCTCATGACTGTTGAGCAAAGCAGACGTGAAACTATGCACCTTCTCTCACTAATTGTGAGGCGTTTCCGTCCCAAACTAGCATCTTTCTTCTGGGATGGACTTGGTATAAACAAAAGCAGTGAAATCTTGACGTCTTCATGTCGTTATCTTCTGTTTTCTTTCGCGATAGGGACCTTAAGTACCTTCTAGAGCTAAACTTACAAAAATATTTTCAGCGTTAACACAGCGGTTCTTTTCCTCGTTGCGAATATGCAGAACTGCTCCTGACGTGTAAGAGGCTGGTTTACAATGATTCCTTTATTTTTCTTTGCATCTCTGATAAAATTCGGTGTTAATTTTGTAATAGGAATTCAATTCAAACAACTAAATTCATATAGATGTATTTCACAAAGAGTTATTGTTTTCAAGTTGTTTTCATTTACTATAGCCTACAGATTTTATCCTACACATTTGGAAGATTAAATTTGGCAAACTAATTTAATCTTTTTCTTTTTTTTTTTTAAACCTACATTAATTGAATAAATTAACCCGTGAATCTGGGAAACACTTTCCTTCCACTGAACTTTCCCTTAAATATTCTGATGTACAAATAGATTGTATAGTGACATTCGCTGCTATACAGTCTTCCCCTTAATCGTGTAAGACATTATAAGCATAACATAACACTTCTGTTTTAAAAAGTTATTATGTGTTTACAGTCTTTATGCAATATTCAAATTATCTGAGAAATTTTCTTAAGGTGTAAACCAAAAATCATAAAAGCCACAAAGTATAATTTTAGAAGAAAGTGTTTTATCAGAGGGCTATATCCAAGCATGTTGAGTGGAAGGAAAAAAGTGTGGTTAAAAAAAAGAGGCGGCATTAATTCCTGATTTTATGAACACTGCATGTTCTAGATAGGACATCAGCCATGTCTCAAACTGCAGTTGCCGAGACCCAGAGCGCCGCAACCTTTATCACTTGTGCTACACACTTGAATTAAATGGCAAAACAGCCTCACTAGCATGCAGACAAGCTCACACTGCTCTGCTAATGAGCTAATATTGAAGCCAGGTGTGTTGAAACAAAGAAACATCTAGATTCTAGAAGTTGCGCTTGATAACTGGAGTTGGCTTTACCTCATTGAGCAGGATTCTGCAGCGGCAACTTTTTGGATGTGCCCCTGCTCCAACACACCAGATTCAAACCAATGGTTAATGAAAAGGCCTTTGCCAAACCTGCTGACATGGCAAGAATGTATTTCAGCTTTTTGCTTCAGGCGCGTTGGAGCAGGGATGCATCCAAAGTTGCAGGACGTTGGCACTCAAGAACTGGAGTTGCCAACTCCTTTCATATGGAGTCAATTGTCAAGAGGAGGATTAATAATGCAGGCAAGCTAAGGGACATTATCAACTTAGTTTATTTATGTATCAGCGATTCACAGCGATTCTGGTTGTTTGGGAAAGTGGACATCTCAAACCACTTTCCCAAACAACCAGATGAAATTTATAAACAGAAATGGTCGTTTTAATCCAATCCTTTCGAAAGATTCAAATTTATTTAGATGTTTTAGCTTGAACTTGGTTATAGAACAATACATTTTGGTTTTAATATCAGTCAGTAAAAAAACTTGACATCTAAGGAAACCAGGTAACTGCATATGGTAGAAATCCTTCCTGCTAAGCATTAAAGTAAGAAACAATTCGTAGTGTGAAAGATTTGATTGTAATCTTATTTTTTTACAATAAAGCACTTTCTCTGGGAGTGTTTGTCTCCTGGCTAAAACAGCTGGTTGATTTGCTGTCTATTATTCCTGCCATTATGTCACAGTAGGTGCTAGGCTGCAGTTTTATTGCCAGCTTGAAGGTAAATTCATTAAACGCTTATTTGAACTTAAGAGCCTGTTTCCTAAATGGATAGCACTGCTGTGTCAGTTTGGAATTAACCTAACAGACAAAAGGCAACAAACAGGAAGCATTATTTTGCCTGTGTCACAATCTAGCAACAGACTTGATCTAACCATTAAATGCAGAACCTGCAAAGATAAGGTATGTATTCCATTCAGATTAGTTTGTAGTCTTTACTTCTGATTCTTCTATTCATTTTATTGCTTGTGGAAGAGAAGTTATCCTTCCTACATAGATTTTTTTTGTTAAATGTACATTGTTTTAGCATCTTCTTGACTTCTGTAAGATAGGATTTGTGAGACGGCTGCAATAAGTTTACCATTTCTTGCTGCAACATCTCCTTTGAAAGCTTTTTTTTTTAAATAAAAAAGACATTCATTCTTAAAGTATGTTGGTTGAACTTTGCGAAGGTTGGCACCGAGTCATAAAAAGGTGTGAAAGAGAGTTCATAAAAGCTTTGGGATCGATAAAGTGACAGGAAGTCTTGGTGCAACTTCTCCATGTAATTTGAAGAAGTCAGTTCACGTTTTGTCAAGGCTAACGCTTCACTTCAGGGTCATTTTGTGAATCTGAGAAACCAATATTTGGCATTTTCATGAGCTTGTTTTGAGATTATTATGCTTGTTAAACACTGAATGAGAGCTACACAGGATTATTTGCCAATATGTGTATAAAAAGTGCCTCAAATCCAGTTAAAAGCAGCTAAATACCGTTTGCACCTAAAAATGAAACACGTGCTGAACATACAGAGATAAACATTTTTCTTATGGAGCTTAGTTAAACTCGAGTAACTTCAAAAGTTATTCTGCTGTTTAGTGTCATTAAATTGGAGACCATTATACAAATATTACAGCACACACCACACAGATGTGCTGTGCACAAATATGTGCTAAAGCATTACAATAAATTAATATTACACAAAATTAATCTATTTTTTCCCCAAATCTCCACACTGCAAAAACACAAACCAGGTATTTCTGGTCTAGTTTTGGTGCTAATATCTTTGTAAAGTTGAAGTAAGGCAAAAATAACTTACACTTAACCTTTTTAGCAAGATATGGAGACTTATTTTAAGTAAATGATTCCTTAATTTTGATTGAAAAAGTACTTTTTTCAATTGGGAGGTTATGTAACTTCTAACAAGAAATTTATTTCCATGTTCTAAGTTAATTTATCTACCAATGGAACTTTTTCACTGATGTTAAGCAATTATTTACTTAAAACAAGCCTCTTTATCTTGCTAAAAAGATATAGCAAGATATAGTTTTGTCTTACTTCAAGTGTACCAAGAAATTTGCACTAGAAACTAGACCAAAAATACTTGATACGATTTTGTGTTTCTGCATTGCAATCTTTAAACAGTTTATTTTGATAAAATCAACTTTGCCACAATTGTAACAACTGTTTTGAAAATGCAACTCAAGTCTTTTCCTATGACTAATAATGTACTTTTTTTTATCAGAATATCAGGCAACTTCTGGTCAGCCATTGGCGAATTATTGGTATGAAAGGTTTAACCCACACCCGACCCCGTCTTCTTTGTTTCTAAAATTTTCCATCTTCCTTTTTATAGAGTTTAGCGTCATTCAAATGAAAAAGCAAGGAATTTTCCAGGTTAAACAGAGTTTTCTCTAGTTGTTTGGATTGATTAATTTAGTGCTGCTTTTCCCCTCTTGATTCAGCTGCCTGAAAAGTAGGCTCCTATTCTTTCCCTTACTTTACAAGATAATACATTTTGGTCACCAAACATATGGACTCACATGATCTTATTAAAACAGTTAACTACAGTTGGAAAATTGTCATCTCGGTATCTGTAAAGCAGCAGACTGCAGCCTAGTTACCTGAGCAAATGGTCTGATTAAAAAAAAACTTAGCGTTACTAAGTATATCAACTTGACAATTAATGTTTTCTTCAAGTGCTTATTATAGGTGTTTGCTTACAACTATGTATTGAAGTCAGTTAATGCATGTTCAGATGTCACATTGTTTTAGTAGCAGTAGGAAGATTAGTTGCTTTTCTGTTTAAGTAAAACTGTGGTACTTTTACTCAAAGCTGTCATACCACAGGAGCCTCATAATGGCCCATACCTTTGTATGCTTGGTGGTCTGTGACCTCCTCTTCCTGGGGTATAAATAGGACGTGACACAGAGGCCAATTTCTCTCGGTCAGACTTCAAAGTGGAAAAAACAAGGGAACATGCCATTCAAGTAATGCAGATCTGGGATCTTTACTGGTCAGAGTTTACAATGTATCTGTCCCACCGTCACATATTTTTGAACTGGGTGCTTTGATCAGATCAGATGAGGTTTCAGCTTGTAATGGCTCCATTTGGGTTTGGTGAAAAAGTGCAAAATGTTCACTGTTAAGAACAGTGGAGGACCCATAATGCTATGGGCTGGTTTCACTTCCAAATACTCTGGAAAGTTTTTTTTAGAGGCATGGTTAAAGATAGTTCCTTGTCTAGGTTTACTGCCAACTTGTGAAGTTTTACAGAGGAAGGATAAAAAGAGTGATTTCTTTTTAAGGAATAATTTCCCTTCTTGATAAATGCAGTTAAAAGGGGCCTAATTTTCTATTTTTTTTCACTTAAGCTACTGCAAATCATTTTAAAGGGACTATTATGTAAAATGACTTTTTTTAGCTTTATATATTGCTGTAATGTTACTGCCTCATCATAAACAAACCTGGTGTGATGCTTTGATTCTAGCGCTTTAGCTAGTCCAGAGGGTTTCACGCTACATTCACTCACTCACCCTTTCACACGCACATACAGACACTGTAAGGTCTTGCAATGCCAAAGGTTCCTGTAGTGGAAAAGCTGTAATCTAACATATGTGGAATTCACCATAGCCGTATGATTACGGCGCAGTAACGATTCTCAGTTTGACACAAAGGAAACCCTGTTGCGATTGTGCGTGCTATTTGATTAATTTTACAGTTTGCTGAATTTAGACAGGGACCATCTGTTCAGGGCTGAGCAGTGTACAAATTAACACAAAGAAAAAGAAAGCCCAGAAACAGATCGGTACTGTTCAGAGTGACGCCACTGCCTACTGCCTCAGCGTTGTTTTGTGACAAGTCTCTTAATAACCAGTGGTCAGGTTGTTTTGTTTTTCTCCATCTCCATTAGAACGCATTAGATGACCAAGTAGGAGAAAGGCCACACTCAACAGCGAAGGTTGGAACCGACTGTAAACATGAGCACTTATTTTTGAGTCTTAAGCTACAAATGCTCACACTACTTCCTCATTTTGCTGCCATTCTTTTTCAACCTATAAAGCTAGTTTCAACAAGAAAATGTTTTGTATCTAAACTCTGAAAAACCTAAACGTGCAGCAACTCATGCATTAAGAACATGATGAACACAAGCTTGACTTGAGCTTGATGACTGTGACCTCAACAGGAAATATGGGGAACCTCCACCGGAAATGCAAATGCAATTTTTGCAGGTTCTTTAGAACTAGGCCTGAAAGCTATGTGTCAAGCTGAGGCGCACATGCTCTCTTTCTCCTTGCAATACCTTTGGTATAATTTCTTCTTTCCTTTTTTAAATTTTCTGCTCTGGAGAAATCCATTTCCACACGGTCTTAATGAGCATCAAAGAAACAAAAAATGTGCCTTGCAAAAGCCTTTATACTTTTTACATTTTGTTTTTTAATACTTTGTCACAATGGAGTTTCAAACTTCAATATGTTGCAACTGATGCAATAGAGTAACATGGTTTTCAAAATGAGGGAAGAGCTGTGTATTTATATCCAAGCCCTCTGAGTTAGTACTTAGTGAAACTACCTTTTGCTGCCTGTGCAGCTGCAAGTCTTCTCTGGTATGTCTTTGCATTAGAGACTGAATGTCTTGTCCATTCTTTTTGGATATTAGTTCAAGTTCAGCCAGACTAAATAGACGGCATCTGTGAACATGGATTTTCTAGTACTGCCAGAGATTGCTGCCTGCTTGTTTTTAGATGTGGATTTTGTCTGGTTCTTGCTAACAGATGAATGTGCTTTAAACTAAACCACTCCAATGTCACTTCATCATAATGTAGAGGTAAGTAGAGTATCCAAAAATTGTACTCAAGTAAGAGTTGCTCTACTTGAACAGATTTTTACTCAAGAGTAAAACAGTAATAGGTAAAAATACAAGTACTTTGTAATTGATTAAAATATCAGTGTTTTAATATTTAAAATTACGTCATCAGGAAAACCATGTGTATTACTTGGCAACAATAGCTTTGCTATATCTCCTCTTCCATAAAGATTAGATTTGTGAGGAGCATGACTCTAGTGCATGATGTTCTGTTGAAAGATTCTCTTTCTTGAGCTTACAATTTCTCTGGAGTCACGGTGTGCCTCTTGGTGTTTGCTTAATCAGTACTTGCGTTCCCACAGCGACCCGCATACGCAGAAGAAGAACATTTGAATGCATAGACACCGTGGTCTGATTGCGATGCGATGCACTTCGGTGACACAGACTTCCTTCATAAGATCATAATCATAGTTTTCAGTAATTGTTTACATCCTAATTTACCACATCTGGCTTTTTCTGGTGTAGAATTATGATGCATGTCTCATCAACGACATAAAAGCCGGAGATAATGCAACATTCCCGTTGAGACTGTAGCCGCTTTGAAAACAATCAATTATTGTATCTCAATTAGTACCACATATGGAAGTGGCACAAATCTAATGTCTTTCTTTTTTGTGTGTGTGTGCGGGCGTGGAAATATCAGAATTGGGTCATTTAGGCTACTGTGAAAAGCCAGATGTAGGTCACATATAGGCAAAAAAGCGAATTTGGGTCACATTGGGCTGCTATGAGAACATAGCCTTTTAATTGTCACATGGTGGAATGAGCAGAGCTCAAAGCTTCTCCACAGCTTCATGCCTGAACTTTCAGATGTTTCTTGGTCTTCATGATGATGACTGTTGACTGATTTTAACAAACCTTTGAGGCATTCACAGAACTGCTGAATTTCTATTGAAATTAAATTACATGCGGGTGATCACACTGGATTTTAATGAAGAGCATTAGAAAAAATTAAGGTAGATAACTGCATATTTGTGGACTCTTCTGTTGTTTATGGGAAATCATACAAAAATATTTTTATCTTCCTATGACGCATGTGCTACTTTGTGTTGGTCTATCAATATACACTGTAAACTGAGAAAACCTTGAGAAGTTCAAGCCGAAGAAATATTTATAAAAAGTCCCCGTATACATTTTATATAATCGTTTGGCATCATTATGCTTTCTGCATGCTTTTAGCCCCTCACAGGACTGACGATTCCTCTTTTCCAATCTCCTCGTTTTGTTAATCATTATTTATATTCATCCCTTCTTCTCCCCTGCAGGGATGAAATGAGAAGGGCTCCTCTTAGTGAATTAGGTGCTAATCTCTCAATGCACCAGGGACTAATTGACCTCATTAGCTTTGAGTCCACTGCCTCTAGGAAGAGATGTACTCTTTAGCACAACCTTTGGGATACATGCTGCAGATGCTTGTCATTAAGAATCTTATTGAAGCAATTTTAGCTACTAAAAATGTTGAATTCAATCAAAGGATTTTTGCACAGCTAAATATTGCCTAAAATAACAAACTGTCTCCTGATAGCTACAATCATTCTTCTCAAAATCAGTTCCGACACTTGAGTTATGGATATAAACACAGCTCCAAAACCAGCAGTGATTGAATTATTGGTCAGAGAAAGTCGTCGTTACACAAAGCTCCCTGGATAGTTTTCCCTCCGCTGAGTTTGTTTGATGTATTTAAAAGGAGCCCAACCTCACCTCAGATCTGAGGCCATCGAACGTCGAGAGCACATGACCTTCTCTTTGGGTGATGCCTCTCTTCATCTTTTGCTCCCAGGACCTCCTTCGCTCTGCATTGTGAAGTGAAATTGTAGAACGACGTCCTGCTGTAGAAAAATAACAGAAATGAGGAGGGTGCCACTGCGACTGACTGTCTAAGCTCTCTCAAGGTTCAAAGGTGTTTGTGTTTGGCGTCATCAGATCGGCGGGAGACTTGGCTCCTCTGGTTAAACTATCCACTGGAATCTGTGAGCAAGCATTTTAATGCTCCTCTGGGCTTAAAGCCTGTTAACTATTATGTGGCAGAAGGCCTAAAGACAAAATAATTCTGAAAAAATATAAGTAAAATGGTAAATAAAAATATTATGAACAAACAGCTAGATAAATAAATAATAGGGGTTATAGTTATTTTAATACCTTGCGTGCAAACGTCATGAGAGAATTGTATACGTCAAAATGTTTCTATATATTTAAATATTTATTGAATCATATTACGGATCCTGTGGTGCTGTGCACTGTGAAAAAATGTTTCATTAAAACACCCAAGCATGTGACTGGTTACCTTGGACAGGTAAACCAGAATGACTAAAGTTAAAGTAGCTCCGCCCACTGACCCATGTAGGTAAATTCACATGTTTCATTAATTACGTAAATAAACGCTGAAACAGTCCGCACCTTTTATTATTTATTTTAAAAATTGTCTGTATTCATCTTGAATTGTGAATAAGATAAGATGCATTTAAGTAATTTCTGCTGCTTATAAGTGAAAGTCTGTTTTTGTACAAAAGATTATAAGATTTATGCATTTACCTTTTTGTTTCAAGAACTTTCACTGGCTTTTCACAAGATCCATCCATTTTCTTTGCACCCTTGTCCCTTAGGGGGGTCGGGCTTTTCACAAGATATTTATTGTAATATTTATAGTAGTATTGTGCTTCACCTTACTTTAGGACACATCTTTCTTTTTTGACATTGGTTTTTTTCTAGATAAGAGTCTTTTTCTTTCTTTTTGCTCAAACAAGCATGAACATTTTCTTCTGGTACTACGTGTTTCTACGTTAACACCTTGTGCACTTTTAATGATAGCTTTATAATTTTGGCTGAGGTTCCAGGAGGAGCCATGGTAAGACACTATAATTAACGACCAACAACTGGTGCATGGCCAGAATATTCTGTGTAGATCTTGTGCTCAAGGATGCCTCTTATGTGAGTGTGAGTATGCAGGCATAAATAGAACCCTATTAGCGATTGTTCGGTCACGTTGCAAACACAAAAAGTGACTGAATGCTTTATTAATAGTAAAAGTAGTCATACCCATTAAACTTCAACATTTTGTCACATTACTATAAACTTGATTTGTTTAAATTTGATTTTTTTTTGTGATCAAGAGAAAGCAAGGCATGCTTGTCAAGTGAAAGAAAAGGAAGCATGATTTAAAAAAATGTTTTTACAAGTGAATATCTGACAGGTGAAACATTTGTATGTAGCTCCCTTTTACTCTGAGCAACTAATTTTCTTTTGTCTCGATTAAAAATGATATTTTTACCTAGTCTATGTAAGATTATGTAAGAAAACAACGCCTTCTTACCTAATCTAGTTTATAATGTAGCAAACTGAATCCTCTTTTAGTATTTTCCTCCCACTTAATTAAAATACATTTACACTTTGTGGCAATGTTGACACAATAGTCAAGTATTTTACTCAAAAGTTCAATGGATATTCAGACAAAATGAGGCAAAGATTTGTCATCAGTTTCTACTAAAGCCTATTGATTTTAAACTTGACTCATAAAGGATGTGTTTGGTTCAGTAGAATAGTGGGAAAACACTCAGAATGAAGTGAAGTTTCCACTGATTAATATTCTGGTTTGTTTTTGTGTGCAGCAACCCTCCACATACCTTACGCATAATGTGTTGTGTACTTGGATGCTCTTATTAGACTTTTAATTGCAGTGTTTTGGAGAAATGTTTGCAGCTTGTGCTGGGCAGAATTTATTTTTCCAACTTAGGAAAAAGAGGAAAGCTAATGGGAAACTCAGAAAAAGATGCTGTAAACTGATCTATATTTGTTCTTTGTTTTGTACAAGCCATAGTCTTTCAGCTTTCATTTTCTTGTTATATTACTCTGTAGACTGACGATAATTTACTGCCATCTTGATCATAATTCAGTCTTGGATGCTCTTTCTTTAAGACTGTAATAGGATGCAGTCTAACTTTAGCCATTTGAAGAGCTGCAGCACAACATGGGTTGCTTTGTAGTGCCATTAGAGGAATACCTCTTCACCCTGTTGGAGAAAATGTTCCATTTCCTGGGCAACTTCCCCCACCCACAGCCTCTCAAAATGATCTACCTTTAGCATTGCGTGATTAAAACAAAGATTGATACAATTACAGTTTGTAGTAGAACAAATGATTTACACTTGAAGGATGCAACATGATTTATTGAAAGGATATTCAGATGTAAAGTGCTTAATATCCCTTTAGTGGCATTACATAGCATGTTGCTGAAAAGCTATGAGTCAAACAGGTTTGTGTGAAGTGACCTTTTGTGTCAAACTTCTTGATCAGAAGCCATGCCGAAACACCCTGCAGCCAGTGTGAGCCGATGCTTTCTTCCTGTGAGTGTTTGAGAGCGGATGGTGCAACTGTGTGGGTGTCTTGCTCTCTCTTTCTCCCCATTTCATATCCAGAGTATTGTGCTTGCTATCATTCAAGGACATTATGTAACGCTTGTGAGAGCACCCCATCTGGAGAAGTGCCATTGAATCGAAGAGTTTGCAAAAATCACTGCAGGAATGAAAAACGTACCTGTGAAAGACATTGGTAACAAAGGATGCTGTACTGGCAAAATAGGAATTTGCTGTACATCTGGTCGATGGCTTTAAAGCACAAATAATCTCTGTAGCATTTCAGGGAATTTGGAGTTAATGTTTAAAGATGGAACGTACATCCCACTTTATGTAGGTGCATTTGTAATTATTTAATCCCAGGCTATGCGGATGTAAAGGTAGGTGTTTTATACTCGTTGAGTTGAGCTGAAGTCTGTGGATGCGGTTTTGTTGTTGTGGATGTGCATTCAGTGTTCAAACATGCAGGATTTGCATGCCAGAGTCAGCCTTGTAGACACTTCAGCGGCTCAACAAGCTGCTCATTGTGCTAAGCTGGTTAATGAGTTATTAGCTACCACTGGCTCTCACATTAGTGGTGGATCTGGTAGAAAAGGCATGGATTTGTGCATGGAGTCAGTTTGAATCTGGATTACAACAGGGAGCCACTAAAAATACAACTACTGACCAACTGAGAGCCCTGGGCAAGCCTCTCCTTCTGCTGTCCCTTACAAACGCTCACCTACTCCTCCAAGAAAGGGTTTGGAAATAAAAATGCTTGTTATTGTTCATTGTAGGGATTTTAAAAAATATTTTTTGAGAAAACTAAGAATCCTCTTTTTTCACTGTTTTCCTTTTCTTTGTCTTAAAACATTGCAATAATCGCGATAAATATTTGTATTTTTTTATTAATATAATTCAAACATAATTATTTATTTCATACTTTAGAAATGCTGTGTTTTAATTTAGTATTTGCCAGCTTAGAGAGGGATTATACTAAAAATTGCTTCATATTGTCTGAAATATTTGCTTTTATTGGTTTGGTAGTTATTGTCTGCCATTTTCCTCCAACTTGAATATCCGTCTGAACTACTAGCTGTGAAAATGATCTTTTAAAACAGTTTCTTCAATATGTGTTGCTTGTTGTGTCTATAATTTCCAAAAGCCACAGCACACTGTTGAAGACCAGCTCTGTTCTTGAGTCTGAAAGAAGCAGCTTATGGTGCGTCATTGGTTGATGGAGTATCAGGGTCCAGATAATCTTCTAAACATGCCATTCATACCTCATTTTCACATTTTGTCCTGTTGCTACCTAAAACTTCATTGCACTTTATCTAGTATTTTATTTGATATATCTGAAAAATAGTGTGTCTTTAATTCAAACCATTTTCTCTGATACGCCTATAAAGAAAATCCTGTGCAACCGAATGCCTTCAAAACTACATGACTTGTGAAAGTTTGTTGACGAACATAAACGACCAGATTTATAAATATCAGGGGTCACAGCAGAAAGGTCAAAGATAAGATTGTTGGAAGGTTTGAAGCAGAGTTGGGTTGTGAAACAACAACTTACAGATCGCTGTTTGGTAACACAGAAAACGAGTAGAAAGTAACTCTGGTCAGATGAGATGAAATTTGAAGTGTATGGCTAACGGGTGAAGAAAGCACTATGAGTTGAATATACTTTCCCCACAGTGAAACACGGTGGTGGCAGGATTGTGCTTTAGAGAGTCTTTTCACAAGCAGAGACTGTAAAACTTGATGGGAAGACGCTGTCCCACTCAATCCGACTGAGCTTGAGGAGCTACTCTTCAAAGAAGGATGGGCAAAAAGACTTGCATTCCCAAGTGAAGTAGTTTTCAGACTTTTTAGGCAACCTCAACTTTACCTCCACTTATTTTAGAGGCCTCACCTAAAGGAAAACACAAATGAAAACGCTGAAGTTAATTTAATTAAAGAAGTGACAAAAAACAACAAACGATACAGTTCTTGAGTTTCCTATTTTTCCAAAAATTTCATTTGATCATTTCTTCTTTCTGAGTTTTACTTTTTAAAATAAAGAGGCAATCATGTAGAAATTATTCTTTTGCAAAACAACCAAAATAAACTAGTCTTATTAAAAAAAAGTCAGATAAATGTTTAAGTGTTTTAACTCCTCCCATGCTGCTCAGCATTTGACAGCAGCTGTCAAGACGAATGGGAGGGAGCAACACTGAACACCTGCCCTGGTTCCACTTGCAATGATAAAAAAATATACCTTAAAAATAAATACCTGAAAGGTTTCTCTCACTTTTTGGATGCAAATATTGCTTATTTTTATTATACAATATTGTCAGTAATTCTACTTCATATGTAATAAATCCACACCAAATAATAAGGAAATAAAACCCAGTTAATATCTTCCCCTTAAATTAAAAATTCTCCATAATGAAAGTTAATCTAATCTTCCAGGAAGGATCAGGTGTCTGCCATTCAAATCTTGCTCACACAGATCATTTATGAAGGTGTTTTGCAGATCTCTGCTGTCGGCAGCTGGGGTGCTGATGTTCAGTGGGGAATCTCAAAGCTGTGGGCTCAGGTGTCTCACAGCCTGAAAAGACTGCTACTCCAGTGATGAGGCCGGCTCGTGTACCCTGCTTGTCTTTTGAGTGTTGCAAAAAAAAAAAAAAAAAAAAAAGACAATTTGCGTAATGCATTTACAATTTAATTTGTCTCACGATCGTCTTTTTACATATTGTACTCGAATATAACCTGTAGAGTAGAATTATATTGTATGATAAAAAAACAGACAGGTTGTTCTCATTTACTTTGAGTTACCTTGTTGCTGAAAATGTACTATATACATAAAATTACCTTACCTTACCTGCTGTGCTTCATTCACTGTTTCTCCTGTCAGCTTAAAATCAGGTATTTTGTTTTCTTGCAGCATCCATCTGTGACTAATTGTGCACTGGCTGGCTACAGGTTCCTTTTTTTTTATGAAGCTGTCCTTGCAGAGTTGTTAGGGAAATGAGTCACAGTTACCAAGGAAGTGAAATGCTGTGCGGTCAAGTGCATGTTGCAGGGTATATTCTGCCTTTGCTTGAGAACCCTGAAAACCAGGCTGCTGTTTTGACATCTCAGATCTGTGAAAGAGTGATTAGACTAGCAAATTATGATAGAAGGGGGGAAAAAAAGCAAGAGCTGGATGTTAAAAAAAGAAATGAGCTCATCTTTTGGAAAATTGGTACTCAACACACAACACAATTTGGTTAAAGTTCTTATCTTGCATGATTTTAATAAACAGTACACCCCAGCAACTGGCCTGTTTTTGCTCTTTGTGGTAAACATACCTGGACCTGAAAAAGCACCTGTCTGTTTTTGTTTTATGTTGTAAGAAATTGTATGAACGTGAACGTACTGCGAGGTTGTCTTGTTGCATTTCCACAACTCTGTAAACATGTTTGGCATGTAGAGATGCATGGGCGTTAAATCGAACAGGATTAATATTATGGGATGCCAGAAAACAGACTGCCAGTAAGGTGACTGAACTTTGGTTGACGGTGGAAAAAATGCTCTTACTAGAAACTAGTTTCAGATGCAATACAAGTACTGATAAGAAGTTCCTGTGTTGGTTTCTTTTTGTAACTGATAGTGATGATTCTCTCATGCTAACTGGTTCAGGTGCATCTATTCGGTTGCTTGTTGACACTAAAAGCAGATCAGCCAATCACCTGGCATCAACTTGGTTCCGTTTGGGTTTTGTAGTGTAGCTTTATTTTGTTGTGAACTTTGTGTCTAATTCAGTTAGATTTAATTACTTTTTAGAATGTGTTTTCTAGTAGTTCTTATTATTAGTTAAATATTTTTTAGTTTTGTGTATTTTTTTTTTAGTTATAGTATTATTTTCAATTTTTTCATACTTTGGTTAATCTTTAGGTGCAGAATTTAAAAAAGTCAAAATATTGTAATAATGTGTGTATTATCACAATACCATTTAAAAATATATATTAAATTCTTGTTGAACAACTGACTAGTGATTTATCTCAACCTTTGCTGTTGCCACTTTGCAGACTGGCGTAAGTTTTGGCAGAAAGATTATGGACTGCTGTAATTTGCCGACAACTGCGCGTGTGTGGGGGGAAAAAAAATCTTTTTCACATCAGTTCAAAATGTTAAATGTATTCATAAGCACAAAAATAAGGCCATTATATCTCTAATTTCAGTATGTTTTAGAAAGTTTTATAAATGCACAATTTAGTTCCGGATATAGTTTTTCCCCATTTATTACCATTTTTATTTATTTCAGTTATCAAAAATATTTTCTCAATTTCAGTTTTTGTTATGTTGTTCATTTTAGATAACCTGGGAAGACAACTGGCTGAAGTTAAAGCGTCAAGCATGAGCTTCAAGTCTGGGGAGGAAAAAAAGGCTTCAAAGTCATTTTAAATACGACATGATTGTTGATACCAGATGGGCTGGATGAATGTTTCAACATCTCTCCATTAATAGAGAAATCGAGACAATATCCAGCGAGTGACAGTTCTGTGGATGACAGTATCTTGTTCATGTCAAAAGAGAGTACACAGTCTGGTTTTTAGATGATAGAAAGTAGCAGTAACTTAAATATGCACTTACAACAAAGGTTATAATCTATGGTGATACTGAAAGTCAAGCACCAAATAGGCTACATTTGCAGTCGGCAATTCTAGACGCCACATCTGTCATGAGAACTAGAAGCTGAGGCTGTAACAGAACTGAACAAGAACATATTGCCTGATCCAATGAATCTAAGCTGCAACATTCAGATGGTAGGGACAGAATTAGGTGTGAAGACCATCAAGGTATGGATCCAATCCTGACTTTTATCAACCGTTCTGTAGTGTAATGGTCTTTTTCTTGGCACTCTGGTGCTTTTGTTCCCAGCTAAGCATAATTTCAACACTTTAACCTACATGAGTTTTGTAGTTGATGTTTGGTTACTACCATCTCTTTGTTACAGTAGTTTACTCATCTTCTGGTGGCTTCTTCCAGCAGCATAACACACTTGGCCACAAAGCCTGACTGATCTCACTGGTTTCTTCAGCATGAATATTGTAGCATGGTTGTGTAGCCAACGGATCTGCTGTGACGGTGTGATGCTGTTACTCCTTCAAATACTTTGCAGACAAGGAATGTCTCAGAATAAAAAACTGATGGCAAAAGACACCACAATAAACAAATATTACATTCTGAAATAAATCTTAAATATCGTCCAGAATGTATATGTCAGCATTGGCAATACAAAAACCTGTGTGACTAGCAGAACAGAAACTGTTTCACAATTCTTTGTGCCATAAAAGTCATAAATTAACTTGCTGTTAATGGTTTTCAAATATTTCTTCAAAGGAAAATGTCTAAAGTGTGGATTGCAAAGGAAAATCCAGTGCAACCAGTAGCTTTCAGAAGCCACATAATTGGTAAATCTAATTATGAGGGCAGAGACCTTAACAAGTTAGTTTCAGTTATTTCATTTAGTAGATTTTAAGCACACAATCATTTTTTAAATTAATTATATACTCTGCAATTAACTCGGGTAAGGGTTTTAATCAAGTTGCACCACTACTAAGTATAAATCCAGCTGTTCTGTGAGCTCCACAAATTTAGCTCTGAGTGCTGAGAAGGAGGACATTGTTGAGAGGAAGCTATTAAATCTTCCAGTTTTCACCATATTAGTAATGTGTCAAACTTGTGAAAACAGGGACTTTGGTCTTGTGAGACCAAAATTAAACTTTTTGAACTTTAGGCAACACCATAATAAGCATCAGAAAAACACACTACCCCCATGATGGAACATGGTGGTGGGAGCATCATGCAATGGGATTGTTGTTCTTCATAAGGGGCAGTGAAAATGATCAGAGTTAAGTGGAAGGTGGATGAAGCCGACTGTTGAAGAGGGGGCAAAAGGCATAATGGTTTAGATTAAATCAAATTTCTATGTAACGATGGATGAAGTCCATATCTAAATCTGGGACAGGTTTGTGGAGTGCTTCTAGATGTGAAAAGCTGGTAGAGATACTTTTTCAAAAGACTTGCAGCTGTAATTACACCAAAAGGAAGTTGAACAAAGTATTGAGTCAATGGGGCTGAACACAGATACACCCTTTAAAATTCAGAACTGTGCATTCTTTTCCTTTCACTTCATAATTATGTGCTATCAAAATTTCTAGATGTATGGTGATGAGATGTGACAAGATTTAAGAGTAACAAATAATTTCACAAGACTTGTTGGCATTGCCTATACTCTAAGAATTTCACGTTTTGGTTTTCTGTTTTAAACACAGATGAATTAAATATGTGCACAGCACTGTCAGACTGTGACTCACTTATGGGAAGGGCAGCAGTGAAACTCAAGTCTTTTCGAGCCATTTCCTTTGTGTGAGCCTTCAGACAGATGCTCGGTAGGAGTAACCCTGCTTTCACGCGGTTTTGCCAAAAACCTCTCCTTCCCACTCAGCCACAGAAATCCCGGAAAAGGTGCTGGTGTGTAAATATATTCCCGTGTTGCTTCTCAACGGCGACGCTTTCATTCACATTCCTTGGCCCACAGCGGCAAAACACCAGGGGATGGCTTTTTCAAAACGTGCAACTTTCGCCGTGCCTCACACAAAGCTTCCTTTGAGATCCAATATCTGGCATGACCAACATAAAGACCATCACTGGGTGCGTTTCAGAAGCTTAGCTGAACACAAATTGTACGCCAAGTGCATGAAACTAAAGTGTGGGCTTACAAATTTTAAAAGGGCTGTTAAAGACACTCAGGGGAAAACCAGAATGCTATTAGTTGAATCCTCAGCTACCATTCAGTGTAGTCATCCATGGCTCTCGGAAGACATTTGAGGTAATGAGATCCCTGTGTGCTCGCCATGCGTCACTCTGACCGTCCGACCTCTCTGCCGCTGCAGGATTTTAAATTGAAGGCTTGGACTGTGGCGTGCCATGCAGCGCTAAGAATATGCAGTCAGCATTTTCTCCCCCCCATCCCATTGTGCACATGGATTATTTTTCTTTGCAGAGCTTTTTATCTAACAAATCTTTCAGTGAGCATTTCACAAAAGTCACTGCCAGTGCATCAAAATGTGATCATCTATTGATGATATTCTAATCTAGTGCCACTGAACAGGAAAAAGTCATATCCGTTACATGAAGTGACATGTTTTTTTTGTTTGGGAATAAATGATGACTCGGAAACTAAGTCATCAGATTAAGATTACTCCTCAGGGCTGGGTGGGGTTTGGTTTTTATGAGTTTGTTGTTAAAGGCAGAAAACCCCCAACTAAAGCAAATAAAATGCATCAATGAAGCACTGCTAATCAGTTTATTACTCTACCACTGAAATTCTACTGTCATAGTCTGTGTTTCATTGAGCAAAATCCACTCCCCCTCAGCGCAGATGTTTTAAGGAACAATGAATAATTCTTGGCTTCTCACCCACAAGCATTACATGAATTATGTAAGCCTTTTCTAGTGGTTACAAGAATTCACCTCTCCTTCAACTGCAGCATTAATCAAAAATCCTGTTTTCGAGCAATGAAAGCGTCTCCTAAAGGTTCTGCAAATAAAATGAAACTCCATTAAGAAAAAGACTGAAACACGATCAGTAAGTAAACCGCCATGTCATCACCATATTTTATAGTGGAAACGGCGTGTTTAGGTTTTACTCTGTGTCTCTATAGCCAGAAAGCAAAATCTTCAATCTGTGCGATTTACTGACTTGGTAGTGTTGAGTTTTGAAGAGGAAATCAAGTAAGTCTGCTCAAATAGTGAGATCAGTCAGGCTGGGAACATGTTTCAACATGCTTTCTCTTCAGCCATCAAATATATCAGCACACAAAACAGGCATTCAAGTGGTTGTTGTTTCCTCTCATGGTTTTATTAAAAGACATTATTTTGATTTTCTGTCAATATTTGTTTTATTTTCAGATTTGTTGGTTATGCAACTAATAAAAAGTTAGAAGAATCAATGTAGTGAATGCAGCATTGAAAAGAAAGCGCTTGCTCACCCGAGGTTTTTGAAGTTGTATTTTGTGTCCTGGGTGGAACTTGACTGGAAATTTTAGATCCAGTAGCATTTTAACAATTCACTCTCTAAGGCTGGGTAAAATGTTTTTGCTCTATTTCTTATTGGTATTTACAAGAAATCCCATTAGAGTAACTTAAAGCTTGTTACATGACAAAATGTGTAAGTTAAACGGTTATTAGTACTTTTGCATTGCACTGTAGCTTTTACTTACGATTTCATGCCTGTCAGTGTCTGTTATTTGACAATACGGGTAACTGGGATTTATTTTAACGTTATAATAGATGTGAAGTTTGACAAAATTGGCTTATTTATTCTTCAGATTTATATAGTGCAGTCAAAAAGTTTTTTTTCCTTTCATTGCTACATAATTTGTAAACTCAACAGTTGGTTACCATAGCAACCAGTAACAGTCAGCTTACCCACTTTTTCTGTTGCTGTCTGAAACTGTGGTATGTATTGGGATCAGTTCTGTGTTCTTCACAAGTATTATATTTTAACATATGTTTTAGACAAATTTAATCATATACAAGATTTTATGTCTAATTTTGTCATGTTTTGTATGTTTTTTTTTATTCGTTATATTCAATATTGTGCATTTCAGCCGTGTTTAATTTTACAACTGTTATCAATATCTTTCTATGTAGCTAGTTTAGGTTTATTTACTGTATTTTATTTCATGTATAGAAACAGAACCTGGTGGGCTGATGTAAACCACTGACTTGAGATTTTCTCTTCTTAGGTATGTTTTAATTTTTTAGTAATATTTCAGTTACTAGTTGTGTTATAGTGATATTAGAACAGAAAATAGAATACACACATATATTTGACAGTATTTTAACTTCTGTTAAAGATAAAATTAATAATGTGGACCTTCTTTTTTTCTTTTCTTTCTTTATTTCTTCCTTTAATTTTGATCCTGATTAGCTGCAGTTCCACACATTCAACATAAACGACTAAAAATACAAAACAAACAAAGATAACATAAATTAAAAATCACAAGTACAAAATAAACAGACACAAATACAAAACGGAGGCCATAGATCAAAATAAAATGAATTATACTGTTAGGAACAATATTCTACAAAAGGACATTCACTTCAATATTTTAAGCTGTATTGAAAAACATACATGATCATCATAAGATTGAGAAAACCTATTCGGTATAGCTGTTTTTCTTGTAAAAGAAAGTAAAATTCATTCTTCTGATGTACCTCTATAATTTTCAGTAAAATGAACATAATCTATGTAAGGCCGACATCGTAAAATAATTTGTATCAAGTTTTCAATTCTACGTCTGCTTTGACAATCAAGCACATCAAACCTAAAAAACAGTTTAGAATAAATAATCTGGCTGTTTTGAACTCATGATATTTCTTAGGATGTTGCTAATATGCATTATGCTAACATTACATCTGAAAGCACATCCATTTTGTAGATTTGGTATTAAACCTCCTGAGATCCCTGACAACAGCGACAAAATCTGAGACAAAACAAAAGATGTAAATTTATACCACTATCTGATCTCAGTCAACTTGCCCCTATTTCTGTTGCTGTCTGTAACATTGGGGTAGACGCTGCTAATGACTAATGTTTACCACCAAGTTGATTTTCTCACTGGTTAGAATAAATACAGTAATGTTTTGAAGTCTGAGGCAAACAGAAAGGTTACTTATATGACTCCATCGCTTTCCTGCCCGTCACAGAAATTCATAAGAAGTTATTTTGATTGTAAAACTATGTAACTCTAATGTACTGTGCAAATTTAACTGTTCTCATTATTAGCCTCAGCTTTTAAAGTCATTTCATGCGCATTAACAACATGCTATTTTTGACAGGCGTCAACCAATGCAATCCATACTATGAATTATAAAAACATTTAACTTTAGATATGAGTAGATTGTGTGAAACGTGCACCAGATGGCTTTGTCAGCAGCCCGAGTTTGATAGTCGTCTGGAAAATGACCATCGTCACACTGACCTTAAGCTGCCATCCATTTCTTTTGAAGCAGTGCTGCATGATATCTGCATTAGGTTCTTTGTAGCTGCGTAAACATTCCCATCGCTGGACTGGTTTCAGATGTTGAGGTTTTCTGAGTGGGATAGTGGTTGTGAGCTGGCTGGACTGCTGAGGAATAATTATGGTTTTTTTCTTATGGCTGGTGGTGAAAAAGGCGCCCTTTTGCTCCAGTGTTATGGGAAAGAGTGTGGTACGTTTTGAAACCTGAATCAGGGATGTGGCTGGTGACATCAGCTGGAAACAATGATCCCTGTTGCTGGAACAGATTGCGTCTATTCTTCATTTCAGTAGGGTGTGCATTTTTATCATGCCCAGGGCTACATGAAATTAGAAAATCTTGTGCTGGTGGTAATATTGATAAATATTGCAATACATTCCTATTTTCTGCTTTCCTTTTTATCATTTATGATTCCTTAAGCACTTTGGGAAAGGTCTTCTGTCAGTGTCACTGACTAAATATTGCCTTATGTAAAATTCAACTTCGTATTCACAGCATATTGTCCAGTGTTAATCTTTAACCTCAAAATGAAATCTTTCGCAGTCAATTGTCTTCTAATGTCACTGAATTACCTAAAGATTCCACCCGTGTGTAATTTAATTTTCTTGTTTTCTATAAACCTTTAGAGAATATTAGTGAACATCATCAGGACCATAGAACACCACAAATGTCAGGGATAAAGTTCTGGAGACATTTGTATCAGAGTTAAGTTACAAAGCTATATTATTTTAGCATCTCACAGAGACTAATGTGAGATGTTCAATACATGCTACAATCTTCTTAAAATGACAGAGAAAAAGCCATGAGGTCTAAGGTGTTTCTTCAGTGAACACTTATACACAGCACTCTGGGTCTCATCTTTGTTGCACCTCTGCACCTGCGGGTCAGAAGAGGCTACAGCAATTCATTCTGCTGCACCTGGAAACTTTGATGCATTTTGTCTAGTAACCTAAATTCCCATATCTCTTACCGCAACTATATTATCATCCTAATCTGCTAAATTATCACTATGCTGATAATGTTTTCTCCCTTTTTTTTTACTTATCTATGTCTTGACTCGCATATGTTATCGCACAGTGACATGCATATGGATCTTTTGAGGGACATAGCCAAAGAATTCAAACTTTGCTTCACGTTTTTTCTTACTTTTGCACATTAACTGATGTTTGAAAGCCTGTTGCACATAACTTTGAAAGGCATCTCACAAACCCTGTGCAAACTGAAAGCCCTTCATCCTGAAAGGCTTTCAAATTGCTAATTGTGATATTCGCCTACAGATAATGAAAACACATTTCAGCTTAGAATGCATTAAAACAAAACAAAAATATGAGATTAATGAAAACTGCCAACTGCACTACCAACTACCAACTGCACAGTGGCGCAGTTGGTAGAGCTGTTGCCTTGCAACAAGAAGGTTCTGGGTTCGATTCCCGGCCCCGGCCTT
>CAEGAF010185476.1:0-20260 GCA_903067075.1 Micropoecilia bifurca | reverse complement strand
CATTATTAAATCTACTTAAGTAAAGTACAGATACACGAAAATTGTACTTAAGTACAGTAACGAAGTACTTGTACTTCGTTACTTCCCACCACTGCTGAGATCCAAAATAATGAGAAGACTAGGCTGTTTTAGCTGCAAATGTGAATCTACTCACAACTAGGAGGCTGGTCATAATGTTTTGGCAGATATGTCGTGATAGAAATGTGCAATTTCAGTTATTTTTGTTATGTAACTCCATATACATTCTTCCTTCCTCTGATTCTACACTTTCTACAGCAACATGTAACCCCTTCACCCATTACCTTTGACTGTCAAGGAAATCATTGCTGGGAAAAAGGTCCAATTAAAAAGATGCCAAGCGGCAAATCAGAACAGGATGCCGAGTTGTTCAACGGGCAACCGAGGAGAAATCCGCATGACTCAGAAACTGTGAAGTCATCACTTTAATGGCATTCTTTAGCTGCTGTAATTAACAAAGGCGTATACTGTCTTCAAAGCCAATTACGCCACGTGGTAAACCTGTAACTGAGAGGAGTGGAAAAATCTGTAAGGGCTGACAAAAGCCACCTAATGGGAAAATCTGTAAGTTCTACAGCGGGTTGTTATCAAGGAAAATCAATACGTCTTTTTCCAGAGACCTCAGGTGGACAGAGTTTTCGAGGTGGTTTATGCAGGGTCAGGCACATTTAAAGCTACAGTAACACTGATCCATGAGGGAAAACACAGTTGGCTATTATGTGTATTAATAACTTTCAGTTAGTTTGTAATGGACTCCACATTACAAAAAAAGTCCAGAAAACCTGCCTGCTACAGGGGAGTACTGTTAAGATATAAAAAAATATGTTACATATTGTTTCATGAAAGTAAGAAGATGTATATTTAAGACAAAAATTATAATCGTTGCTTTGTAACTCTGGATAAAATATCTTGGACATTAAGCCATAAACCACTAGATGGCAGTAGTGCATACATACTACTTCTTTAATGTACATATGCAAATGACCCCTGTTAAATTATCTTTAAGCTAAAAAACCTTAGATTCTACTTATGTATGGAAAGCTTTGCTTTTCTGACTTTAATCTCAAATTCTGTAAAACAGTCAGAAATCTATATTTTTCAGTGGCTCTTATCCTCCTATGTACTTATTTGAGTCCATCTCTTGTTTTGCAACTTATTTTCAGGTTTTTTGGCTAGAGATTGATGCGTCTTTAAAAGTGAAGCAATCTTTTTTTTCTCTAGATAACCATGTTGCCTTGCCAACATTTAATATGTTACAAACCCAAAAATTATTTTATTTAGAATTTTAGCATTTGTACTTAGCTCCATTTTTGTCAGATAAATGGATTACGCAGTTGATTACAGTCAACTTTATTTTGGAGTAACAGAGTAAAAGAGGATCACTCTTCAAATTTTGTTGTAAAAATACAAATGTGAAATTGATTCTCATTCACATATGTGTGCTACTTCCTGTTGGTTTGTCATATAAAATCTCAACAGGAATACATGTAACTTGGTGGGGGATTTTTATGTGAGAAACCTGAATAAGTCTTCAACTGTTGGAATACTTTTACAGCTGCATGTTGGCGTGAAAAAAGGAAGAAAGCATTGGGAGAGGGCTCTCCAACATGAGTGCCAACAGAAATGTTTTACGAAGCTGTCAGGTGTAAGAATCAATAACAGGAGGTTTGGTGCCGGCTGTCATGCAAGTAAAAAGGGCTGGAAATAATGTCGGGTCTGATAGCGGTGGGTAGCATGTTGCATCTATGTCGACTGAACCAATATATCAATCCAGGAAACTGTTTTCTTTTTCTTGTAATGTTGTGCAGTCAGATTTAAGAGTCTTGAATTCACACATAGGAAAGGAAGAAAAAAATGAAAAGAGGGGAAACTTTTTATTCAGACACAAAGGAAGCTAATGAAGAAGCTACGGAACATTCAAGGTGCACACCAGGTGCATTCAGTCAGCATCAAACAAAGCTAGATAATGAATAAAGGAGCAGATTTCAAACTGAGTACAAAACACAATGATTTCAGAGCAGTTCGTCCCTCCATGGACACAGATGGGAAATTGCATATTGTTGAGCACTGCCTGATTGTTAGCTGAATCGGCCAAACTCAAGCGCCATCGCTCTCCTCGCTGTCGTAGCATCTGTCCCGCTTGATTATCTCCTCTGCTGTCAGGCCTTCTTCCTCCTCAGTCCAGACAGAAGTGTCACACCTGTCTGTGCGCTGCTCTGCTACAGAGCCAACACCGCCGCTCTCCGTCTCTCCGTCCTCCCCCCTCTCATCTCTTATCTCTATTCCGAAATCCAAAAGGTCATCTAGCGACGACACCGCTGGCCTCCCCCCGGCAGGCTGACTGAAAATGTCGGAACCAAAATCAGATTGCAAGCCGGAGCTGCTGCCGGCGCTCAGGCCGGCGAAAATATCCTCCAGGAAGCTTGATGTGCCAATCGTCTGCTCTGCGGCCGGGTGTTTGAAAGCGAGCCCTCCCTCGGCCGCGTCGGTGAGGAGAGGCGCGTTTGAGTCGCAGTTTGTGGCTTCGGAACGTTTGGCATCTGCTGGCACAAAAGCGTCATCCCTCTGTGCCAAAAGTAGCAGTTCACTTGGCATCCAGTCCGAATGGGTTTGAACAGAATCTGTCGTGTCTTTCTCAAAAAGAGACAGCTCTTCCTCATTAAGGCCATGACCCAGGCTTTCCAGGTCATGGAAGGCCTGACTATTATTAGTGTTATTGTTATTATTGGAATTTCCATTTAGCTCCTGTGCTGCCACTGCCTCCTCGTCTATTAGCGTGACCTTTACTGCCTCCCCGTTGTTCAAGTTGCCATTATTTCCCTTATCTGCCTCCTCCTGGTCCTCCTTTTTAAAAGCCGTGCTTTCCACCTGCCCGTCATGTCCGTTCACTCTCACTTCCTCTATCTTCTCTGCACTTTTCTCTTCGTTTGCCTCCAGCACCCCTACGCTGCCCCCACCTCCGCTGACATTCTCTTTGTTTTCTCCTTTCTTCCCCACTCCGATGTGCACTTCAGAGTCCATTTCCGAGCCCACTTGAGCCGCAGCATCAGAGACGCCGTTTGATTCCTTACTCTCTGGAGTGTGAGCATTAGGCTCTGGCTCCATGGGGTCGCCGACGGCAGAGCTCGCAACGTCTATAACTGGAGGAGACTCTACTTTTGCACCTTCACCTTTGGCTTCCCGGCGTCCATTTTGTTCTTGAACAGCAGTCTCGTTTAATGAAGACTTTGTAGGCTGATTTGTGAGGGAGTTATCTTGGTGTGACGCATCGGGAGGGGGCCACGATGGCTTAACTAACTTCAGCTCCTCCTTGACAGCGAGGGATTTCTTTGGCGAGTCCACCTGTGGAGGCCAAACCACAGAAATTTTGCTGGTGGGCTTTTTGTTTTCTTCCTCTAATTTGTTGATGGTCGTCTGCGTAGAAGGATACGTGGAGTCTATGACTTTCTTCTGAGGTGTTGGTGATTTAATGGGTGAATTCCTCTGGTTCTTGTTATTCCAAAGTTCTCTGTGTGGCTTTTGTCCAAATCCTTCGTCATAATTTCCTTTGGACTTGAACAGTTGCTTGTAGTGTGGCTTGCAGTACATTCGTCCATGGAGAGAGGCGTAGTTGCCGAGGCTATTTAAAAAAACAGAAACAAACAAGAAAAATTTTAAATTAGTCCCAAAAAAAGTACGATAAAAACCCTCTTGCAATGCAAGTGTATTCTACCTTAGTTTGCCTTTGCAGTGTTCACAGCGAAAACAGTTTTTATGGAAGTTGTGTTTGTCTGCGATCAGAGACTCCATGGGGTACACTCTCTTCCGACACACCTTGCACAGTTCGGACTCTGGAACTCGAATTTTCTGCGAAGAAAAGCATAACATTTCTTGTCCAAACATGGAAATTTCTTACAAAATCATGAGTAATATTCTGGGTAGAATTCTGTAAACTTGAACTAAAAAAAAAAAAAAGAACAAAAGTTCTCCAAACAGAGAGTGATTTCCCAAACTAAAACAGTGGCCTTGATTACAAACTCAGCTCACCTCTGAGTTCAGCTTTATCAGCAGGTGGTAAATTATTTTTGTCATGTCACAACCTCTTCTTTTCCTTCAAAACATGACGAAGGCCTGATTGTGAGCGCCCCCCAGGGGTCAAATAATTCATCAGCAGAGGCAGATAAAGACTGTTGAGCATATATGACCTTTATAATTGTGCATATTCACGTGAATTCTCAATTTAAATTTTTTTTTGATAAAGAAAGAAAAAAAAAGATGGAATGCTACCCAGAATATTTCCCATTTTGGTTTTTGGTTTTGTCAAAGCAAAGCAATTTGATTAACTAGCTGTAATTATTTCAACAGAGTTTAAGTCCTGCCTGGAGCCACAAAAAATATTAGTATCCGAGTTGCAAAACATTTTATCCAGTTTCTTTCATTTCCTAAAAATGTCCAGAAGTGCTGTTATTCAATCCTGAATAAAGCTAAGCAAAAAATGTTTTCATCATGCAGTTTTCTCTTTCGCTCAGAGAAATCAGCTTTGCACACTCAGGAAGGAAAAATATTAGCTGGATATGTCAGCTTCGTCGCCAGCTTCACACTTCAGAGGCATGAATAAACAGACCCAAGTGCAACCGGAGGATACAAAAAGCTGTGAAACTGCCAGTTGCCAAACCGTGAGCTACTCCAAATTAAAAAAAAAAGGAATAAGAAAAACAGGTGGCACAAGCAATATGAACATGGAAAGCATTATTTCAAACCAATGTAACATGCCCAGTTCTTTCACACAGTGCAAGTAATGTCTCAGAGGAAGTTAAACACACCAGGCCTTTTTAGTATCGTCATGCTACACAGTTAAGATTACCCGCCACAAAGGTCTCCTGCTGGTGTGTTATAGTTTGGGAAGTCCTCTGCTCAGTGACGCTGAACCCCAGGTTCTGGAAAACTCCTTGGCTCTCAGCCCATGACTGCTGGACGTTTTTCAGCATTTCCTCTGTGGAGGCTTCGGGTGGTACAGAGACAACATTACCCCTCACTACATCAGCGTAGGATGGAGGGTTACCGCGAGTCAGCAGGCTCCCAGAATGCGTCTCACTCCTCGTCTCTCTTGTCACGTTACCGAAGTCGTCAACACTGCAGAACTGCTCAGAGACTGAAGTTGTTTCGGTGTGACCCACTGGCTCATGTTCCCGCCTTTCTATTTGTTCTCTAAGCTCTCGGGCTGCTTGAGAACCGTGCTCTCCGGTCTCAAAGACGTCCTTTATCGCTTTGACGTTGAAAGTAGGGATTTCTTCAGTTTTTGGAGTATGAGCATCAGCCTCTGTATCTTCAGTATCACTTCCCAGTCTCTCTGATATAACAATGGGATCTTTTCTTGCATACATTTTTGGTTTGGGAGACTCAAATCTGTTCACTAGCTTTGATAAATCAACCCTCGGGAGATCTTCTTTCATAAGGTCTATGGTCACGGTCTCTGTGATTTCCTCAGCATCCGGTCCCAAACGTTCAGGGATGTCAATGGGATCCTTCCTGGTGTACATTTTGTGCACTTCAGCCTTCTGCGCCTCCTCAAAGAAAGACTTTTTGTCCTTCACCGTCATCATGGAATCCACCATCTCTGTAACATCCACCACTCCATGCTCGCTTCCATCAACACCGGTCGCCATGCCACTGAACGAGGATGTGCGCTGTCTTTCAGAGACAAAGTACTCTGGTACTGGCATGGGAGGGGGTGGAGTCATCCCACGTGAAAGTTTTGAGGTAGTATCCCTCAGCTTCATGAGATTTTCAGAGCGGCTCAGAGTGGGAGATGGCGTGGCTCTGCTGAAAGTAGATGTAGGGGTGTAAGTTCTGCGAGGAGGGGGTGGCGGTGTCCCAACTGACTTGTACAGAGGAGGAGACGGAGTTACTCTGAGTGGGGAGTCTACTCTCCTTGATTCAATTGTAATAAAAGTAGGTGATGGTGTTCGAATGCTTGCTAAGGGGGAAGAAATTCTCTGATCCGTCACTTCCTGATGGACTTTGCTCTCCTGAACAGACCTTTTCTGTTTCACCACCCTTTCTATTTTGAAGGAGCCACCGATAGGCCTTGCATGTTTTCCAGCTGTCCCACAGATGACGTTCCTGTCTGGCTCAGGTGGAGATGAGGAGACTGGCAGAAGCATGGGTGGCTCTTTTTCTTCTTTAACTTCCTTTTCCACTGTTGTCAGGTTTTTCTCCAAAACTGTGAGTTTTGTCTGAATAATATGCTTCATATAAACCATCATCTCTTTCAGCTTTTTCTTGCTCTGCTGTTTAGTGAGTTCACTGAAGTTCTTTTTCTCGACCGAGCCCATTACCCATTCGGGGACTTCATCTATAAGTATCCTGATAGAGTTGGAATCTACTTTGCTCGGTGCATCCTCAAGCTCTTTTATTCTGGCAACCAGCTGCTGGATCACAATACATTTCTCTGAATATGTAATATCTTCAGTATGCGCTTCATCTTTACAAGATAATTTACTTATACCTTTCACCAGCACTTCCTTTGACTCATCTTTTGACTTCCCTGCCTTTACCTGCTTTTTTGTTGTCTGTGTTGCTTGTAGCTTAGCTAGCTGTTGCATGCGAGCTACCTCTTGCTTCTGAAGGTCCTGCTGTACCACTCTCTCAGTCACGACAACCTCCTTCTGTGTCTGAATGTGCTCCGTCTTCATGCTCTGTTGACTATGGGAGACAGACACAAGGTTTTGTCCTTGACGGGTTGGCACAGATGTTACCATAGCCACCAGAGGTGCTGGAACAGTAACCGATGGAGACGACTTTACATCGGTTTCACTTTTTGCCAGTTGCTTTCCCTTCTTTGTGTGAGCCTTCACTTCAACCTTCAAAGGTGGCGGCACTTGATTTTTATTCTCTTTAACTTCTGTTTTCATCTCAGTTCTTGCTGAGGTAAGCAGGTTGCTTTCCAAATGCACTTTTGATTCAGCGCTCTGTGACACCTGACTTTTCTCTCTCTGTGAATGAGTTTCACTTTTCATTATTTCTTTTTGCACCAAACTGTCAGACTTCTCATCTGTCTTCTCTGTTGGCATTTTAAATGTTTTTACTTTGAAACTGGGAGTTACCTTTGGAATTTTAGTTGGCAGAGAGGGACTCATTTTTCCCTCCTGTGTCAGAGCCACATTGATATTCTTTACATCCTCTGTTTCCAATGTGACCGCAGCCCGGCTTTGAAGATTTGCATTATCCTGGACAGTGTTCTGTGAGGCAGTGATAGACTTGGTGCTGGATTTCTTAATAAACTGCTGCTGCTCTGCAACTGAGACAGCGACCACATTGGAACGGGACTGGATTTCTTTTTCTGAGGCCTCGTGATGAGACCGAGACACATCAGATGAGGTGAGGGCTTTTTCAGAGGCTTCAGTGCTGGATACTTGCTTTTTATCTAAGGACACATTTGAAGATCCAAGGGTAGACTTTTTATTTATTACTGAGATTGACGCTTTGCTCAAAGGGATTTGGGAAGGTGTTTTCT
The DNA here is from genome assembly GCA_903067075.1 of Micropoecilia bifurca. Taxonomy (NCBI): domain Eukaryota; kingdom Metazoa; phylum Chordata; class Actinopteri; order Cyprinodontiformes; family Poeciliidae; genus Micropoecilia; species Micropoecilia bifurca. The sequence continues at coordinate 12,747 of CAEGAF010185476.1, read as the reverse complement.
TGACAGGTGAATCTTGTGCCTTTATTTCTTCCTCATTCTTAGCTTTTGTTATCTCCAAAGCCTCTTCTTTTTTGCCGCTCTCTGCCGCAGAAAGTTCTGCACTGGCTGCTGAGGATTGTATATTCATTTGTGGTGAAGTTGGAGTCAAGAGTTTAATCTTTTCTTCTTCCTCTTTCTCTCTTTGCAGGCGGTACCTTTCCTCTGCAAGCATGAGAGGGGTTTTAAATTTTCGAGCATATGGTCGGTCCTTTGGGGCTGGAGCAGGGTCTGGAGGTGGAGGCAGTTTGAGGGGAGGGACAAACACTTTTTTGGTTGGCTGTGGACTTTGTTTTTGATCTGGTTTTACAACTGGAATGTTTGAAATTCTTGTCGATGACACCTCAGCTGTTTTAGACTTATTCCATGCCTCGGTCTGTTGGATTGCTTCCTGTTTCACCTGTTGAACTTTAACCTCCTCTTTATGGGCAGTCGACACTGCCGTTTCTTGACCGGGAGGAAGCTGGGGGGAAGGTGGTGGAGGCGTTGGCTGTTTTTTCTGCCACTTAGGTTTGAGCTGTGTGAGCTGCTTTGGTGGTTGTGGCTGCTTGGGGATTTTAAATAAAGGCTTTTCAATTGGCTTCCCTTGTTTTGCGGGAGGAAGTTGAGGCATTGCATTAAGCTCTTGCTGTGATGGAGGAGGAGGAAGAAAATCTTGGGCTCCTACAGAGGATGGTGCTGGTGGAGGGGGAGGTGGTGGGAAAAATTCAGGCTCAGACTTTATGCAATCCACAGGAGGCGGAGGCGGTGGGGGTGGAGGTGGCAGGTCACTGTCTTGTCTCATGATATGAGGCCTAGAACTGGACAACGTTGGGCTCTCCGTCACTGGTGATGGTGGCGGAGGGAGGGAGAGCTCAGACTCTGATGGTGGAGGTGGGGACGTGGGGGGTGGGGGGAAGTGAATCTCCGGTTTTGACTTTTTAATGATGCCCTTCGCTTTCATGTCCAGGTTTCGGTGATCACTTTTCAGATTTCTGAAATTCTGCTTTTGTCCCAGAGCCTTGTTCTCCATGTGCCTTTGTGATGTCTGCTCTGACACCGTTACGTTTTGTTTATGCATGACCGTCTTCTCAGTCACCATAGTCTGCACCTGTTTGATTGTTTTTGTCTCACACATTTGTTTGTTTGAAATATTCATCTGTGTTGTGTTTTGCACCTCTTTCATCACAGTCACATCCGCAGCTTTATTCTCTGTTTGATCATTAATAGTCTTCTGCGTATTCTTTATCATAATAGGCTTAGGAGCTTGTATTTTGTGTGGGGGCAGCACTTTGTCTTTCTGTTCTTTTATGCTCTTCTGATGAGAGGCCCCAGCAGGATTGTCTGTTTTGACTACAGCAACAGAGTGGTCCTCTTGGGTTATTACCTGCGTTTTCAGCGATTTGCTTTCATGGTGCCTCTGTGTGTGCCTCTGTGACTCACTGCTCTGAGAGAGGTTTTTCACAGTGGGGGTTGGAGTGAGAGCTACATTCTCACTCATGGCTTCATGTGAGCTTTCATGCTCCGCTTGCTTTACACTTGATGGATTTTTCACGGGCCCTTTCGCTTTCTTGGCAGAATGCATACGCTTCTTGTTTGAATACTGTTTCCTTTGCAGCAGGGACTTTATTGCCCCTTGAACGTCACCTTTAACAACTTCTTCTTTTTCCACATGCGCCGCCTCCTGGCCTTCATAAAGAGATTTTATGGATGTTTTGACATCTCCTTCGATGCTTCCTCTACGTTGCATTTTTGGAGAGGTGGTTGGCTCAAGCAGAAGCTGAATGGTGGCTTTAACGTCCCCTTGTTTGCTTACTTGGTGCTGGTAGGTCTTTTTCTCACTTGATGCTTCATGCAAATTTTGTATGGCAGTAAAAATGTCTCCTTTAACTATCTCCTCTTTCTCCAACTCTTTAACAGCTTGCTTAGCCTCCTCTAGGGATTTGAGGGTTACTCTGATGTTGCCAGGAACTAAATCGTCAACAGTTGCTTCCGTTTTTGAGGTTGCAGATTTCTCTAGGGATTCAAGAGCACCTCTTATGTCACCTTTGATAATTTTAGGCTTTTCCAGTTCTTTGGCTTGACTCTTGGCCTCCTCGAGAGATTTCAAAGTGTTGGGAATATCTCCCTTTACCACCTCCTCTTTCTCTACAACCACTTTCTGGTTGATGGCTTGGGTCAATAAATCAAGAGTTGCAGTAAGATCACCTTTAACAATGTCTTTACCCTCTAGGTTTTCATAGGCAGGAGTGGGCTCCGTCATGAATACCTTAACAATGCTATGAACATCACCTGGCACTATGTCATCTTCAGCCACAGTGCGGCCAATCTGCTGCTGATTCTTCCGCAACAAGAGTTTGGTCTCTTCGATATCACCACCAATGATACTCTCCTTTTGCACCTCTTCGTGAACCTCATCAGACTCAGATTTCAGCTGTTTGAGGTAGTCCAAAGCTCCAGACTCAATGCATGTTGTGTAAAAGCTAACATTACCCCTTTCAGTGTCCCCAATCCTTATCCTTTTAGAGTCCTCTTCTCCTGAGTTGGACAGAAGACGCTGAAGGGCTTTGCTGACATTACCTTGAATTATATCCTCTTTCTCCATACTAGATCGTTCCACTTTATTTAGGAGAGAATAGATTGTCATCTTAACATCTCCTTTTTCATCTTCTTGAATAAGGATTCCATGCTTAGAGGAGCCTTCATTCTTCAGTAGGTTGCCTATCGCTTCTTGTATGTCACCTCGAATAACTGCTTCTTTCTGAACACTTGTTCCCCTCTCCTGGTTAAACAGCTGTTTCACTGTGGTGTTGATGTCTCCTCGCTCCTCTTTATCAATGGTTATGACCCTTTCAGTTGTCTCTGTGCGATTCAGTAGGTTCATCATTATATTGCTTAGATCTCCTTTAATAATCTCCTCCTTTTGGATTTGAGGAACCTCCTGGTTCATGAGTTTGTACTTGGCCATGCGGACATCTCCGATTTCATCTGCCTCAATGAGGATCCCCTGGCAGTTCACCATTTTTTGACAGTAAAGTTCTTCAAGTGTCTCCTTTATGCTCTTACCGATTATTTCGGTCTTTTCCATGCTGCTTTCGTTGAATTCATGAAATGGAGTTGTTTCGAACAGCCACGTAGTCGTCTTCACATCTGCCTGTGGGATTTCCTCCTTTATTACAGCAGGCTCTGTGACATCGGTTTCTTTGATTCTGTCTAGGGGTTGCCTCTCAAAGAGCCACACAGACTGTTTAACATCCCCTTTCATCACTTCCTCCTTTGTCACCCTCTCCATAGCATCGTACTCTTCGCTTTCACCGCGGATCTCGTCGATTGTGCGGGTTTCAAACATCCATGTTGCAGATCTGACATCGCCTTTCTGAATTTCACTCACACTTACAGTTCTAATGTACTTTTGAGACATCTCATCGGTCTCAAATCGTTGCTTGTTTGTTTTTACATCGCCCCCTTGGATATCTGCCACTGTTTTCGATCGTACTTTTATCTCCTCAGTAATTTCATCCAGGGGTTGTGTCTCAAATTTCCACCTAGCAGAGCTAACGTCTCCCTTATTAATGCCTTCCTCCGTCACTGCTTTAATAACATATACCTCCTCCGAATCTCTAATTGAATCCAAGGGTTTTGTCTCAAACAGCCATCGAGCCCCCACCACGTCTCCTCTTATGATTTCCTCTTTAGTTACAGTCGTGACTTCATGATAATGGCCCTCCTTATCACGAATGGCATACAGCGGCTGGGTTTCAAACATCATAGTGTAATTTTTCACGTCTCCTTTTTTAATTTCATCTCCAAAGATACTAGTGAGTTTTGAAATATTTGTCTCTGCCGACTCATCTTTTATTTGATCCAGAGAGTAAGTCTCAAAAATGAAGCGGCCCGTGTTGACATCACCTCCCTGAACATCAGTTATGGTGCGGATCTCCCTCGCCTTTGTGCTGTCATCACATATAGCATCGATTGGCTGGTTTTCAAACTTCCAGGTGCAGTTGACCACGTTTCCTCTTTGGATGTCCTCAGCCTGCTGCTTCTTCAGCTTCAGCATCATTTCCTCTGACGTAGAGCTCATAATGTCAGAGGAACTATTCTCAAAAATGTATTTCATTCTGGAGACATCACCAGACTGGATGTTGATTTCTGTGACCCTCCTGAAAGAACTGCTGTCCTCACCCGTGATGTTTTCCAGGTTCTCGGTTTCAAAGAGGAAGCGAGCCATTTGGACATCTTTACCTTGAATGTCCTCCTGCTTTACAGTGCAGGTTTTCAGAATCGTCTCAGCCTCTGACTCTGAGTGATCGCGAATGTTGTCAAGCGTCTGGGTCTCAAAGAGCCACGTACATGTTTTCACATCCCCTTTTTGCACTTCCTCCACTCCTGCCTCACTTTTTTCCACCTTTTCATACAGAACATCCATCGGCTGGGTCTCAAAGAGCCACCTGCATGTTTTTACATCCCCTTTCTCAATTTGAATATCTTCCTTAGTCTTATGCTCTTGATCGTCAAAATTACTGAAAAATTTTATAGCATCGAGTGGCTGAGTTTCGAACAACCACTTGGCTGTTTTGACATCCCCAGATTCAATCTCCTGCTTGGAAATCCCTTTTATTATCTGGAACTTATTGATACTTTCATCAAATTCATCGATTGGACGCGTTTCAAACATCCACCTGCAGCTGCGCACATCTCCCTTCACAATTTCCTCGCGCCTTACGGTTCTCACCTCATGGTAATGACCCGAGCTGTCCTGCATTGCATACATTGGAGTGGATTCAAACAGCACTCTGTTGGACATAACTGAACCACTTGGGACACCTTCTACCTGGATTTTCTGTGTCCCTTCACATTTACTTAAATCTAAGGTTTCAAACCTCTCTTTGTAGTTTGTCACGTCTCCTTTGTCAAGGGCTTCAATGTTCACAGTTCTTGTAATCTCCTTCTTTCCCTCCCGTATGCTCTCCAGTGGCTGGCTTTCAAAGACCCACTTCTGATGTCTCACATCACCCTTCTCTTCCTTGGAGGCAGTCACCTTCTTAAGTTTTCCAACTTCGGTTAGTTCTTTCAGGTTTTCCATGGGTACCGTTTCAAATCGATATTTGGTTGACTGAACATCTCCTCCTACAATTTCCTCTGGGGTCAAAGGCCGAGCGTTGGCATTATCTTTCAGTGTATCCATAGGCTGAGTCTCAAAGACAAAACAGTGTCTCTTAACATCTGCTCCAATTATTTGTTCCTTCTGAGTTCTTGAAGTTTCCCATTCCTCATCCTTAATAGTGTCAAGAGTCTTTGTCTCAAAAAGCCATCTGCCTTTGTTCACGCCGCCTTGCGTATTGTCCTCCATGGAAATACCACATATCAGCTTTACTTTTGCAGGATCTTTGTTGATAATATCCAGAGGCTGAGTTTCAAACATCCACCGCGATGTCGTAACATCTCCTTTCTCAGTCTCCTCCCGCCGGATGGTAGTAATTTCCAACATTTCACCAGAATCCCCCCTGATGACGCACATGGGCTGCGTCTCGAACATACGAGTGGTTGTCTTCACGTCCCCTTTTACCTCTTCCAGCTCAGACTTCAGGTTCAAGAAGTGACTCTCCTCAATGGTTTCTGTTTTACCCAGAGAATCCAGATGCTGCGTCTCAAAGAGGTACCTGGCAGTTTTCACATCTCCGCCAGTGATGTCCTTGGTGACCACACACTCATTCTCCTGCTCTTCCTGGTGGATCCTATTCAGGCAGTCCAGGGGCTGAGTTTCAAAAAGCCAGGTTGCAGTACGAACGTCTCCTCGTGCGAGTTCTGCCTGCTTCTGCGACTCTTGGTTTGCATCTTCAGTCTCCGCCCCTAGAGCATCCATGGGTTGAGTCTCAAACATCCACGCTGTGTATCTGACGTCTTTGCCTGCAATAATTTCCTGTTGGGCAATATTTCTTCCCTCACTTTCATCTGGAGAGTCATCTTTGATTGTATCAAGCGGCTTGTTTTCGAACATCCACCGCATTGATTGCACTTCCCCCTTGAGGATTTCTTCCCACTCCAGATATTCTCTGTCGGGGCTTGAGCATTCACTGGAGCTGCTGCTGTCGTTTTCAAACATATAGCATGTCTGCTGGACGTCACCTACCATTTCATTGCTTTCCAAAGCTGCCTTTTCTGCCTCCGTAAGCTGACTCATGAAGTCTTCTTCAAGGTTCTTACGTACTTCTGGATGTATGTGCTTGTAGAGGCGTTTCAGCTCAGCCATGCTTTTGTGTTTGAAGTACTGCTTCTTGTCAATGGTAAACTTTTGTTGGGATCCTTTTTCCTGGGACTGAGAGGAGTTGCTATGTTCTTGTGCTATCTGCATTAAGTTTGCAGGCAGGGGGGGGAATTGTTCTGTTGCCTCATACATCACCGATGAGGTTGATGCAACCGCAGAAGCAGATTTTGCAGTAGAAGACGAGTCATAACTAGTTTTAGTTGACGTTTTGGATGTCTGGTGTAGTGGTGCCCACTGAAACTGGTTGAAATCAATATCAACCTGTGGTTCATAAGTTATTTCATTTACGGAGAGAGGGACAGTAGAAGGATAAGAAAGTGGTTAGAGAAGATTTTTTTTTTGTCTTTAAGTGACATAAAACACAAAGAAAATGACGAACAATTAAAAACTATTTGATACAACTATCAAATAAGCAAGGAGACATCCAATGCTACATTTGATTTAAGAATTAATAAATACAGTATTCACGTAACTTGAAATTTTACACAATTTGTCATGCTAAAGTCTAAAAAGCCAATGTATTTTATTGGGGGTTTATGTAATACACTACAAGAAAAAAGAGAAAATACCTGCAAGGAAAATGATAAAAGTACTCACAAACTAAAACCTGAAAAGTGGTTTCGCTTCTAGCAGGATAATCCGACCAGAGAGAGCTACAGTGGTCGGTTCAAATTGAAAAAATGAAACTTTGTAATTTTTTTATTTAAAAAAAATGTATAACAGTGACAAGTGGTCAGGGGAGGCAGGTGAGGCTCTGCCTCACCTGTCACCATGGGAAAATAATATATAATAATATAATTTATATTGCTATTTTCGGCCTGTGGTTTGTATTATAAAGTAACTATTTTTACGTAGCTTAACCATTTCTGATTATTTTTTCTTCAAAATTGCTGGATTTTTGCATTTTCCCATTTAAATGTTCAGAAGCAAAGCCGGTGAGGCACCAGCGAGCCGAGCCTCACTTGGGATTGTGCAACTTCTCGCTAATTGAATTGGCTGCCATTCTGAGAGCATGTTCTTCCTGTCTGTATGCCGGCAATGAAATGGCTAAGAAACATTTAATATATGGACTGCTTTTCCATAATTTAGCTTATGTATAATGTACAGTGTTTTTTGTCACCAACTGTGTGTGTATAGTGTTTTGTGTGTGGAGGAGTGATAAGAAGCGGCAGAGAACAGACTCGTGGTGAGGCAGGCAGTTCTCTTGCCTCACCGCTGGGGGCGCTTATGATCCCAAATATTGTGACTGCACAACTGCAGCGTAAGACACAGTGAGCTAGCCATGGAGCTAGCCATACAGTAAATAAGTAAAGTACAGCGATTTATTTGTTTTTTTCCCTCTCTTCCAATGTCAACATGAAAGACTACATTTCTACATTTAAACAGTATTCTAAAGAGGATTTTCAATTGAAGCAGGAGATGATAACTAAAGGAAGACCAACACCGGAGCTGAAAGTTTTACTTCGAGACAGTTTGATGATTCTCAAAAGGAGTAGAAAAGACATGCCGAGGATAAACTTGGCTTTGGATGAACAGATATTTTTGTGCAGAATTAGCAGTGCATGGATTTCATTGATAAGTAAAAGTAAGAGAGCAATAAGATGTTTTTAGTTTTTTAATTAAATGTGCGTTTTGTGGGCTACAGTTTGTATGTCTAAATAATTCAGTAAAGTAGAAGCGGTAGCTAATCTACCATGGCAATTATTTATTAATAAAACATTAAGCCTAAAATGTACTGCAACTGACTGAATGTTCTGCTCTGTGTGCAAAAGTCTTGAATGTTTTTTTGGTGTTAAATCCTAAAACATGAAGTGGTAGTGTTGTCAGTTGTTCTGGCAACGTGTCTGCATGTAGATCAACGGATACAAAGCGAGAAAGCACTTTCTCGCTCTTTCCCTTTTCTGTGGATCATAGCACAAAATTAATACCTACATTTCTAAGTTTCGCTGAATTAACGCGGCTATGGTTGACATGAAAAAGATTAGTTTTTTTGTCCCCAACATTGCATGCCTGCGCAAAATTTCCGTATGTCCAATAACATGCATGGTGTTTATATAAGTCGTAAGTCAGTGCCTCACCAGCAATGAACCTCACCGCATGTCACTGATGTATAATATATTAATATTATTAACATTATTATTAGTAATATATTGCTTTTACTAATATACACCTATATTCATTGCAATAGATGTGCAATGTTGCTATTACAGCTGTAGAATTTAAAATTATTTTAAATATGCATAGCATAAACTTTATTATAATGTACTTTCACATTTACTCTTCACAATGAGAGCAACAGACCGATTCGTTGTGATTAAACTGGAGAGAAAAGTTATATATGAAAACATAATCTCTGCATGTTTGAAAAACAATTTGAACATAATTTAACTGAAGTTAAGTCTGAAGGCATCTGCTTCTGAAGGAACTGTGGTGCTAAAAAAATAAGATGAACTCGGAAATGTTCGGGCTTGTTTAGAGAGGGAAATTCATTTCTGGAGAGGCCTCAATGGAACAAGGCGCTGTGAGGAACACAGATCGTTGTGACAATAGCAGTAAGTCTATGCAAGCTGTTCCATTCTGAAATCTGAACCCTGCCCAGAAGTATGAAAGAACAAGGCAGAAGTTAGTTGCTTGGAGGAAAAAAATAGTTCAATTACTGTTTAACAAATGACTATGCAAAGTTTTTGCTTTGGGGTGCAGCATTCTGATAGGTGCAAGAACATCAGTGGTCTAGATCAAGTCATAGTCGTGTCGGAATGATTACAGCAAGGTATAGATGTGAAATGAAGTGGAAATCTGTTGTGAGAATTAATATTCATACTTCCTTCGCCTCACAATTATGCACTTTTTTATGTTGAACACATAAAATCCCAATAAAATGCATTGAAATTAAAAAATGTAAACATCCAAGAGGTGTGAATGCTTATGCTAAACACTTTAAATTCACCATCTGTCAGGCATTTTTATTGATACTAAAAAAAATTACTAAACTGCAAGCCTTAACGAAAACGACTGTTTTAGTGAAAGATTTTTCTTTAACAGGGGAAGAAAATGTTCAAAGTTTCCATCAGACGTCATTTATCCAGTCTAATTATTTTCCCCGGTATGCACAATTTCCCTTTGGATGATTTCGTAATGCCACTTCATCTTCATGTGGATTCTCCATTAAAACAAGAAACTTATTGTCGGTTTAAATAAACAGACAGGATCATTACCTTAATTTCCTTCGCCGGTGCCGCTTCCTCGATCGTTTTTTCATACTGTTGCTTCAAAGCTTGGGTGGAAACCTTTGGTAGGTCCTCTCCACTGACAAGCATAACTGAATTAGACATAAGAAGAAGACTGCCTCATTAAGTCATTCCAAGTGAGGAGGCTCAGGGGAGCAGGAAAGAGAAATAAATCATTTCATTAAAAACCTGAGTAGTTTTCATTTTCTGAAACCATGCGGCAGCGATTGCCCAATTTCCACTTTCCAATATTTTACCTCCCTGACTTTGCCCTGATTAGATTTGCTGCCACACACCGAATAGAGAATCATCTGCTCTCTGACTCGCTTTGAGAGCTCATCCCTTATTCAGCCCGGGGTGCCGAACAATCATTAACATACAGGACCATAAGCAGCGCTGTGATATATATATATATAGATATATTTTTTTTTTTTTTTTTTTTTTTTGGTAGTTCAGACAAGTATGAACCGTACCTTAATTGAAAGTGCGTAAAGATGATTGAGCATGACGTGGTTCGGCTCTGGAAGTAATGCAGGGTCACACTGAAGATAAGAAAGTGGAAAAAAAGACAATAAGTGACAAATGAAAGAAAAATACCGGAGCAGATTTATGTTGTAAACTAGATGCACTGCGTCTAAATAGGCCATGTAGTTTAAAACATATAAAAAATAAAAGCAATTACCCCTTCATTTATTTTGGTAAAATCCGTAAAGGAAATAACAACCAGAGCAATCCTGAATTAAAATCTGATCCACTTACAGATATTCCAGTGTCTTTGTTGAGGATGACTTGGAGGAGGTGCGGAGGGAGGATCGGTGGGGACTTAAACTTTTCGTCCTGTTTAGGGACATAAGCGTCCTGGTGATATGGGCCGGGTGGAGAGCTGGACAGGTCTAACAAAAGAAAAAAAAAAAGAATGGTTGGACTAATACAACAAATCTGAATAATATTAGACACTCAAAAAAGTTTTGCAAAAGTATTCACAAATTTCTAACATTATGTCATGGTGCAACAAATGCAACAGCTTGGCCTATAGAATCCAGTAATAGCTTAAATAGACACTGTCTGATATAATGAATAATAACATATATAAAAAATAAAAAATAAAATCAAGCTTTTCGAGTGGTCTAGTCAAAGTTCAGGTTTAAATGTATAGACATTGAGTGGCATGACGTTAAAAAAGCCTTTCGTGCTCACAAACACATCAATTTAGCTGAATTAAAATACTTCTGCTCCAATCAGCACAGTAATCTGAAAATAACATACCAGCAATAAAACCTGCTGGATTATGTTATTATTATTATATTTGGATTTTTCCATGCCATTGATGTGACATTGTGCTACTGCAAAAATGTAAGTTTATGTAATTAAAAAAAAATCTTACACTGCATGATCAATCAATTTATGTAGCAATCACACAAAAATAAAGACTTATCTGCATGGTATTAAACTTATGCTTTTAGAAACTTGAATCTGCTTCAGTGATGTTTATTTTGTGATCAGTTGTTAGTTCTCACCTGACACGTCAGAGGATTTTTGCGAGTCCACCATAAGAGCATCAAACACCTCGAAGTCAGTTTTCTTCACCTGGATGATATTATTAACGGTGCCCAGCTGGCTGGTCACAACAGGCTGTGAAACGTCATGACATGGTCAAATAAACAAACTTCACAGACGGCACAGAAAGAAATCCAGTAGTTAAAGCAATGCCACATTCCTTGTAATCCGAAGCCCAAGATAATTATTTGATCCAATAATAAACCTCCAATTGTACATCTAAAAGTGCTTTTAATTATAGGAGCGACCAGGAATAACTGGAGAATTTGCACTTTGTGCAAATGTAGAGTGAAAACTATAACCTGAGGGGATCAGCACTAATTAGCTAAGAAGCGTGTTAGAAGTGAAGCAGAAATCCTTACAAGGTGTGAAAAATGTGGAAGCAGCAGTGGGTAAAAAGCAAAAATTCATTATAAACGTCTTTGAAAACCCGATTTGACTTTTTCCATTAGGATCAGTTGAGAAGTGGGAGACATTTTTACTGACACACTTTGGTATTTGCAGAGGTTATGAACCACAAAGGCCCAGACTGCTAGAATCTGGAAATACCCGAGATCCCCTTTAAATTTTGTTTTTAGAAAACCTAGAACTTAGCTCTTCTTCTGAACAATGATGTCAACAGCTTTAGGAGAGAAAAAAGTGTTTGATTCAGTTTACATGAGATTTAAACTGATAAATTTCTAACGTGATAACGACTGGATTTCTCATACTTTGAATGGTGTAAATCAGGGCTGCTCATTACGTCGATCGCGGAAGGTTTTGAGTCGATCTTCGCAAATCACAATCTGAACTCCGCCATGACGCTGAGACCAAACGTTTTCAGCTTAATTAAAAACTAATTATTAAAAAAAATTCAACAAAATGTGTTCAAATTAATAATCTCAGTAATTATTGTTTGAACAAGGTGTTGCGCAATTCTGTGCGTTTCGGTCCTATTAGCAAAAAATTTTAAAAAAAGGTAAAAGAAAAAAAAAATAGGCGAGTCAAAGACCGTCTGGCGATCAGAGCAGGAGTTTAAATTAGTTACTCAACCACCTCTTTGTTCGTGAGAGGCTTGTTAATAATCGAGGAATAAATTTCAAACATGGAAACCTGATATCTTAACGGACTGACTGTTGTGTTTTTAACAACAATCTTGCTCGGCTTGCGAGCGCAGGGGTTACCACGGCAACGGGTGTGTTTAAACGACAAAAAGACAGAAAGTAAAAAGGTAGGAGTGATTTTGAGTTGATCGTCTGTTCGGGTTGTTGTTCCTTTGTTTACCTTTGCTGTGGCTCATCACAGCTGATGTAGTTTCTGAACGTTCAATAAACGACAAACTTGGACTAATTACCTCATTCGTTTGTGAGTTTACGTCACAACAAACATCAAATAGGACAAATATATTTCATTAAGTTTTAACAAATTCTACCGCAATAATTATGTAAAATTAAATTAATTATATCTTGACTTCAGAAGATTTTCCTTTACCTTTTCTGGGCTCTTTGATTTCTCCTATCAGTCTGTAGTTTCTCATATTGAGATCATCAAACAAAATTTTAGATCCACCATGACTGACTGACATCTGCTGGTTTGCAACCAGCTACTTACTGAGAAACCAGTAAGCTGCTCCCAGTGTCAGAATCTCACTGGGAAGAAACTGCAGGAAGTTTTCTGTTTATTATTTCTGCTATAACTGAT
>CAEGAF010185474.1:0-14624 GCA_903067075.1 Micropoecilia bifurca | reverse complement strand
TTCAAACCTCTGCAAGAACATCACAGACCTCATGAGTTCATGTCAAATACATGGTGTTCCTTTGTTACAACCTACCCTGATATCGGGGTAGGTTGTAACACCTGCTGGGGTAAGTTGTAACAATTAGACAAAAGAAGCAAAAACAGAGGCCACACCATGTGATATGTTTATGAGGAATAGAAAATCAGAGAACAGAGACACAAAATGTTTTTCAATTTGTCTAGCACCTAGGCTGGTATTCAATACTTCTCTTGTCTCCAGTGATTAATCTGTCATACTTACCTCACGTGGAGTGAGTCCATAATGCAGGTCTGCAGCCTGAGTCAAATAGTCAGCCAACACTTCCTCCTGCACCTCAGAGACTTTGTTGCTGCTCCAATAACTTACACTGGGAAGTTCACTGGACCCCTGTTTTCTCAGCTTCTGCAGTGATTTGCAGTATCTGCTCAGTGTTACATGGCAGATCCCATGCGCCTTCGCAACTGATCTGACTGACTTGATCTTCTTTGTGACCTCATCAGATGCCTTTTTGAAAACATCTGCAGGCACACCTTCCTCAGTCTTTCATATCCATTGCCTAGGCATTTTGTAAAATTATTACAATCAAAATGTTCTTAGTTGTATGTAAGGGGATAAGTTGTAACACATTTTAAACGTGTTACAACCATCCCCAACCCAGTCGGCCATGTTTAGCTAGCTGTAGTAGCATAGCGGTTTGAAATTAGCATGTGAAAATGCATCACATTTTGCCTGAGATTACACTTTCATCTAATGTAAGTCATATGGTTTTATCTGCAACAGTATAAGTACTAAACAAAATATAGTCACGATCAAAAAATGTACTTTCTAACCTCAAAATCAGTTTTTTCTTCTTAGTATCTGCATGTGCCTGTTTCCAGTCTTGACAATCACAATATGGGATTGGGAAGGAAGCGGGTAAACACTGAAATGGTCATTTGACTCCTATCTTATCCCTGCTTGGTGGAACTGGTGGTGTTACAACTCTCCCCATGTTACAACCATACCCGGTCTCCCCTATATTCAATTCTATGGATTTTTTTTTGTATTCTTCTGGCCTTCATTTTACAAAGGCTATTACCTTTGTAAAATGAAAAACCCCTGATCTTTTGTAATCTCCCTATGCACTCTTACTTAAGGGAAAGTATGCACATGTGTTCACTTTATTAAATTCCATTACAACTAGTGACAGATATGAACTCAACAAGACTAAATGCTGAAACTAAATCAAGAGGAACTTCAACCAAATGCTAATTTATTGAATTATGGGCACCCCCACATTATGGGTATGTGTGTGTGTGTGTGTGTGTGTGTGTGTGTGTGTGTGTGTGTGTGTGTGTGTGTGTGTGTGTATTCAAAACAACAGGTTAAAATTCATACCCAATGAAATACATTTTAACATTTATTTATAATCTGGTATTTCTAATTATTCATAATGGTCTGTTCTGTGCCTTTATTTCTTGTGCATTTGGAAGGGAAATAAGCCCACAGCATCATCACCACCTGCTTTAAATATTAGGATTTTGCATATATTTTCCAAGCCAAACCTGTAAGGTTTCTGTTGCTAAAAAGCTCAATCTTAATCTCATTTGATTAAACCACAGTTTCAGTTAACGTTCCAAAAGAATTAAGCAAACTTCACACGTTTGTGTGTGATTGTTGGATAGGATCAGGCTTTGTGTGGCGCCACCTCCAACTTCCATGTAGTAATGAGCGTTTGTTCTTCCTTCCCTGTGCACACTATTCATAGAGGCAGATAAATATGAGCTCGTCCTACCTAGTGGCCAAGGAGAATTTTGTCTGATTTATAATTTTACCTCACGGAAGTAAAAAGTCCTGGATTACTTAGAAGTTCATTGAAAATCTAATCAAGTCTAAAGAGTAGAGAATTCATAAAATGTGCATTTTGTTTAAAAACAACATGGGATCGTTCTTCCCACAGAACAAATACAAGTAAATATTACATATTTCTTTATGAATATTTTCAAATAGCTAAATTTCTTGGCTTAACTTCGAACTCCACCCCTGGAAGAACTTCCACCAGTAACAATGTATTGTTTAGAGCTACAAATTAGAAACGGGTCCTTTTTCTGGGAGTCGCTCATGGTTAGGATCCTGGGACGACCGATATGACTCCTACACACATTTCATTTAGCTAAATCTATATTTTTTGATATTTTTAAAAAATACGCATTACATTGAAAATATTGATATTAATTTTACTTTGACGTTTATTTTGTTAAGTTATAAATTTTAATTTGTATGGGTCTTTTTTTTAATGTTTTCCTTTTCTATCAGGCATTAATGTGGACGTCTTACTGTTTCTCTTTTCGCCCAAGTTTAAAACTGTCAGTTGGCTGTCCAAACAAAAAAGGCAGAGCTGACAAGTATTTACAAATATCAGCTCTAGTTTAAGCAACAGCCCATATATGTGTGCATATCTGCTGTGTATACATCTTCGCTGGACTGGCCGCAAACGCTAATTAGCCATAATGTGTCTTCCTCCAGAAAAAGCTTCCGAGTTGAAGCAGATAATACACAACCATCTCCTTAGGGTAAGCTAACGATATCAATCTTAATTTTTTCCTCTTAAGCAGTAACTTTATTCTGTACTTGACCAGTTTCGACAGGGACGTTTATTTAATTCTCCAAATCACTCTTCTGTCGATCGTATACCTAATTAAAAGTGACAATACAACAACTGATACTTTCCTATTTTAAAGAAAAAGATTGAATGATTAATCATATTTATTCATCTGTCCTACTGTTGAATTTGGCTATATAAATTATTGACATGGCTTTATTTAAAAAAAAAAGATATTTACGTTTTAATGACGATTTGAAACTCCCTTAAAAATATTCAGAATTGATATGCCATCTATTTTAGTCCAAATCTTTAATTTTAGTTTATCTTCTTGACTTTTGATAAGTGCCCAGAGATTCAGATATATGGAGTTTCTTTACAACAAATCTAAATTCACAATGTTCTGAAGATAGTTTGCCACATTTGTCTTATGAAACAATATTCTACCATTGTGGAAAAGCCACACATACTAACCAGATAACACACCTAATGCTGCCTACTCAGCTCTAATTTATGCTTTCTTACACAATTGTTGCTATACAATGTTAGCAGTTTTATTTTTTTCTGCCCGTCAGATGGACGTCCATGGACGAATCCGAGAAGTCCTGGCAGAGACTATAAAAGACGATGAAGGCTCGGTGCATCGGCCTCTGTCTGAGGGAGACTTTGTACGCGCTCTCCAACGCAGGGGCATCATCGACGATGTGATGAGAGACCTCCACTTCACTCAGGTTTGCCACCATTTTGCAGGCTGTGTCAGACTGAGATTAACATTTAAAGATGTCTGTTTTACATTACTAGCGTGTTAAATGCCACAAATAAAGTACTCACTTCTTTGTGATAGCAAAGGGCTCCAAATATTGACGCAGAATCTCCGTCCAAGCCTGCTGGTCATCATGTTGACCAAGATAGTACGCATCTTAAGAAAAGTAAGAGACGTCAATTATAATGCCTTATGGAAATAAATGGACTAAGTCGTCGGTCTAATTTGTTTTGATTCTCTTTAAGCTAATCTTGATCCGTCAAAGCGATACCTCTATCTTCAAGTTCTTGGAGGTAAGGCCTTTCTGGAGCACCTCCAGGACTCGGAGCCTCTGCCTGGTCAGGTGTGTCCCACGTTTACGCTCTACCTGCACTTCCGCAACCAGAGGTTCCGCTCCAAACCGGTTCCTTGTGCCTGTGAACCCGACTTGAAAGAGGGTTTCCTTCTAGAAATCCACAGAGACAGCTTTGGTAAGAATGCAATGCATGAGATATTAGAGCCATTTTAGATATAGAGCCATCAAAAAACCCATCATTTGCAAGAAAATAAACCTCACAAATTTTGAGACAAATTTCTAAAAATTTCCAACCTTTTTCCAGAAGATTTGTCTTTCCAAAGTCAAAAATTTGCTATGGTAAGCTCTGAAATTTTGTAAAATTTCTAGAAACATTTCTAGAAAAAAGTTTCAGAAGTGGAAACTTTTTAATTTTTGAAATTCAGATAAATCTCAACATTTCTTAAATTCTTTGGCAGAAATTTACTCCGTCTTTTTCTACAATCTACAGTCACCCTAATACACCTTTGTGGACATCTTCCTCTGTAACCAGCCATTTTGTTTTTCTGTCTGTGGTGCTGCAGGAGATGGCAGTAAAATGGTGGATGCAACCGCCATGCTGTCCATCTGTGACGCCGTTCACTTGGTGCTGATCAAGACAGACACTTCTGGTGAAACGACGCTGGTCTCCTCCTACTTCCTGGACTGGAGGATGGTCCTCGGCTCGCCCAGCTGCAAGACGTGCTTCGCCGTGGAGATGATGGGAGTCGGTGAGCATCACTGGACAGCAGTGACATCAGCTTCATTGTTCTTTGCATCTTTTCTCTAAAGCCGTGCAAAAAAAATCCGTGATGAAATGTTCAGGCATTTTCAGACATTTTTAGCTGGCATATTTTTTTTATGAATTTTAACAAACTACATAGAAGTTAGGAAAAATCAGATTATTTCTGTGTCAGAGAGTTGGAGCCGGAACGCTGGATAGAATTACAGTGTCTATTAAAAAGTATTAATTTTCTACAAAAAAAGTCAAATGAAAGTATTCAACATAAAATAAGTGATTGCATAAATATTCACCTCTTTCAAGTTGGTATCCAGTAGATGAACCTTTGATGGATTTAACTGAATCCAGTCACTAAAATCACTGGAAACTCTCACTGCACTTACTGTAGCTGGTCTCTATTCCTATCATTTTGCCTCTACTAGCGCTAATTGACTGGGCCTCTATTGAATTAACTCAGTCATGTACTTTTATTTAATTGTCATTAATTTGTAGATTTCAGAAAAAAAGCCAAATTTTGATCATCATGATTAATTTTGTAAAATTCGTAATAAAAGGTAGGTCATGCAAGGGGGTGACTGCTTTTTATAGGCTCAGTATTCATATTCAGTAAATCCTGCACATCCGTTCTGTTTGAGAAAAAGAAAAACGGCAGGCAACTGCATACTAGTAGTCTTTGGCATTTAGAGTCTCGGAGTGGACAGGACTGATGTCTCTTGAGTCATTTGTGGGCAGGTGTGAGATCGAAAGCAAGTGTGTTGTCAAAAATATGCATGTGTTTTTGTTTTAAGTAGTTTACATTCTGGAAAAGTCAAGGAATTACATCTGCATTTTTGCAGAACTGAAATCAGAGCTTTAAATCTCCTAAAGTAGTGCTCAGTGAAGTTGCTTGCCTCTTGAAGAATAGTTTGTCGCACCATAATGTCAAACGTTTAGAAAGATGGATTAATTGTATTTATTGTGATTTGTGTTGTAATTAGTAATTAGATGGATAAACGGAGCAAAGAGTGGAGTCCGTATTTCTCCTTAGTAATCAATAGCACATAGCTTTTTAGTGATATGTTTGTGTGTCACCAGGAAGTGAGAGTAAAATCCCAGCAGGGGTTTTGACTGTCAGTCTGGAGCTCTTCCCTCCTCTCCAAGAGACTTTGAACACCGATATCATCGTCACACAGGTAAAAGCAGCGAATGTGGAAAACAGGGGCTTTGGATCAGCTACATGGAGTTGAAAGCTAACAATAAACATTAACGATAAACATTAACGATAATTCCCCTTCCTTACTGGAGATAAACCGCCTTTAAAACCTTTTTTTGTGAAGGTTCATGTAGTTGTTTTACAAAAAACGTGCCAAATGGGAAAATGTTAACATTTAAAACTTTCTTTCTCGCTAACCAGAAAACTTCCTTCTGCTTGTTTTGTTTTGTTTTTTCTTTCCTGAATGAGCAAATGTTGAATTATTACCACAGAATTCCATTACTGCTGTGCAGAGTCAGTCCTCCAGGAAAAACCATCAATGCAGTGCTGAGAAAGAAACATGAAAGCTCTGAATGGAGGCACTGATGCCACTGTGTTCTCTGCATTTAGCAATCGCTGGAGAGGCAGAGGACTGCGGAGAAAGAAAGGCTCTTCTTGGTATATGCCAAGCAGTGGTGGAGAGAGTTCCTAGAGATCCGACCGTCCCATCAGTCCAAGTTGGTCAAGATCTTTGCCCAGGTTAGTCTGATTTTTCATTCCACTCTTCCCTCATCTTAAGCTATTCTTCTGTTAGCGGAATCTCTGTCTTTACTCACAGCCAATAAGCTGGGCCCGATTTCCTTTATTTTGGGTTATCGGTTATTGACTGATACTTTCATGTGAAACCAACCTGATCCATCAATCTTATTTATCTCGGCAAAGGTCTAAAAATCAACCACTGCTCTCTATTGCTCTGCAGTGAGAGAGATTTAACTGGCAGACTGCTCCACCAGTTCATGTCTGCACATTTTCAGTTAACAGCAGCCACCCCACTGTTTACAAACCAGCAAATTTCTTGCTATATTTAGCAACATTTCAGTCAACAAGTCGGTATCATCCAAAATCGTAATCAGCAGGTCAGGCTTTTTAAAGGTCTGACCTGCTGATTGACCAGAAAACTGCAATTGGTGCACCCTTAATTTGAGCAGTAAATAGTCTGCGCTGTCTGCAGGATGAGAACGGTGTCAACAGGCCCGTGTGTTCCTATGTGCGCGTCCTCCGGGCCGGACGGCTGCTGGAGAGCCCTCGACAGGCCGCCCGGTTCGTCAGCCTGCTGGCCCATGAAAGGGCTCCAGTGGTGGGAGGAGGGGCCGCGCAGGAGCTGTGGTGCACTTTAATGGCTTTCCTGTGCAGAGGGAAGGTGAGTTTATGGCAGTGCACTTACTGTAATGCTCTATAATTACTATCGGAGTAAGTCGGTGGCAGATTTACAGGTTCTTCTACTAAACTTCCAGCTAAGTGTTTCAGATTAGCAACATTGTTCATGAAGGAAATGACTTCTATTGTTGCACATCTTTCAACGACTTCAACCTTCCTGGCATTTCAATTTGGAAATGGACTGAACAAGTGTGGCTTGTTTGAAAGGGTTGACAGGAAAATGAAAAGCTGTGTTTGAATGAACCACAACTTTTCTAGAATGTCTGTCAATCACGGCATATCTGCACAAGCGAATCCTGCCAACTCTAAACCACGACCTCGTCAGAAGAACACAGTATTCTACTGCCCAGTCTGAGTCGTTACTCTTCAACACAGCAGGAAATCTACAACATAAATGTTGACAAAAAAAACAATAAATAAATAAAGAGGTTCCAAGCACCGACCTAGTCAAAGTGTAGACCTAAGCCTGATATTTATATTATCAGGCTTATATATTTGCTGACAGATTTCAGTGAATCATATGACATATTATGACACTCCAGTCTCCAATTTGTTTTCCTCAGCTGATGTTCACACCTGTCTACATCCCATCAACCACTCCAAGAAGATGTACAGTAAAGTGGCTCCCCCTGATACATTTTTTCAGTATCTGAAGCAGAGCTTTGAGGAGGTTGATGCTATTTAAAGGGGCAGATTTCTGTAATATTGACCTTTTTTCAGCTTTACCTCATGTTGTGATGTTATTTCCACACCAAAAGCACACCTGGAGTCTTGCCTTGATTCTTTCCTGCATGTTTGAGAAATCCTTTAATCTCCCATGGCAACTAGTCAGCTGTGCAAAACACCTGGTTGTATCTACCGTGAGAGCAGGAGTTTTTAAACAGTCAGAGGTCCAATTTCAAAGTGTTAAATTACGAAGTATAATTTCCTCAGTCATATTTTATATATGTAGCATTTTTATAACAACTGAAGTTAACATAGTTACTTCAATGTGCTATAAAATTACACTGTGCCTGGAAAACACATTAAACCGCCTCTTCAATTTTAGTGAAGACTCCTCAACCCCATGTGAGTTTCCATTAAAATGACTCTAAATTACAGACATATCTAAATATATAGTGGTACATAGCTGTTTAATTTCTCCCTACTTGGAAGACTATTCATAGACTTTATCCTCATTATAGCTTTAGTGATTGGGTTTAGCTGTTGCTTGGGACAACATGTCCTGCTGCCGCTAAAATGATGTTCTAGACGTCAGAAAGCGACACTTCAACTCTGCTCAGCTGCCTTCACACGTTCCCCCGGTTCTGAGTAGGACGGATTGTGTTCTTTCCGAGGAAGGGAGATTTGTGCAGGGTTGACTGGCTGCTGCATTTGATAGTGTGGAATTTCCCAGAGCGCCTCAGGATAAATGCTCAGTCCCTCTCCTTCAGCAAGACAGGCACAGCACAATTCTCACAAAGTGGCCCTTGTCAACTGTGATTTATGAGTTTCATTCCAGGGAAAATTAATTTAGCCTCATCAGACCCCAGCCTGTTCTGATGCTACCGTCCATATTAGCACTTCTGGGGAACATCTATCATCCTGACTTGCCCGTAGCCTTGTGCCGGCACGACGAAGCTGCAGCCCCCACTACTCGACCGAGGCCATTTTACTGGAAAAGGTGCACAAGTGAAATTAGAGTTGCTTACTGTTAGAGCCAATTTGATGACTGCAGAGCTCGTTTCCTCTCCAGCAGGCCGGTCTTTTGTGTGTTCAACACTTCTGAGAAAGGCTCACGGTGCAGGAAGAACAAGATATTGTTTATTTTGTTCTTTTTTTCCTAAACAGAGCGGTACCAATGTGATGAATTAGGCAAGTATGCTAAAACAACATCTTTTCTGTTCAGATCTACAGCCAGTAGCAGTCACAGTCTAAGTGCTTCATTTTTCTCACAGACGTCACAGTTAATCTGTTGTTTCACATCTGAGTTCTAGTAACCTGAATTTCTCCCCTTAATTAGTGTCTTACAAACATTAATAAGGTCTGTTGCCTTTCTGATTTCCAAACCACCCATAGATCCTTATGCAGCTCTGTCTGTCCTCCCTCAGGGAGACTGTGAGGACCACGCTACTCTGCTCTGCAGCCTCCTGCTGGGCTTCGGGCTGGACGCATACGTGTGTGTGGGCACCAAGGTCAACAGTGGTCCACACACCTGGGTCCTGACCCGAGGTACCGACGGGAGCATCACTTTCTGGGAGAGTCTGACGGCACACAGGTATGATTCAGTTTCACCTCCGTACTAACACACACACACACCACAGGTCATGTGACAGCTGCACACTTTTGGTCGGCACACTTTTTGGAACAGGAATGGTTTTTTAAAGTTGATCTGATCATTGCACTGAGAAATGTGAATATGGATATAAGTATAGGGATATATATCTCATTTGAAAATATCTCCATAAAAATACACATTTTGAATGTTCATCAGTGCAGTAAACTGTGTGTGCGTGTGTGCGTGCGTGTGTGTGTGTGCTTGTATAGCTGTCATTGGGGGGACTTACTCTTGATAAATGACCAAAATAGTGTGAACGTTTGTAGTTGTGAGGACATTTTGCTGTGTCATCAAATGTTTGTGGATTAGAGGTTAAATTTAGGACTAAGGTGAGAATTGAGTTCAGGTTAAGGTTAGTTACGTACTTGAATTGGTTACAATCTGGTTCTCATGCAACCACAGTTAGGAAAAGGTCAGGGTTACTCCACAGAAATGAATGGAAATCAGCACAAGTTCACACACATGTAGATAACCGGAGTGTGTGTGTGTGTGTGTGTGTGTGTGTGTGTGTGTGTGTGTGTGTGTGTGTGTGTGTGTGTGTGTGTGTGTGTGTGTCGGTAAAGTATTCCTGTTTCTCAACAATGCATGTTCATGGAAACATGTGACAAATAGTCATTTTATATTTATCTAAATTTTTTTTCTCTTTTGGGACTGATTTGACTTCTGTGTATGTGATCAGGTATCTGCACCGGCCCATTGATCCAGATGCTCCCCCACTGGTCCCCCAACCCAAACCGTCGTCCCCTTACCGCACTGTGGGCTGCGTCTTTAACCACCAGACCTTACTGGCCAACTGCCAGCCATCTGACGCGGTGGAGCTTTGTGTGTTTGACTTCCAGGTAGGATCCCTGTGAACCGCAAAGTTCCTTGAAGAGAAACATTGGGTTGCTCACACTTAGTGTGTAGCTCTAAGTGCATAACCACTAAGTAATCCACAACTTCTGTCATATTGCCATGAGGAATGACAACAAGCCACTCTGGATGCTGTGCACTGGGTGTGTGTGAGCATCTTTTCCATCTGTTTTCCCTTCAGAATGAGTCACGCTGGAAGGCGATGAGTGAAGAGGCTCTGAAGTCAGTCTGTGCTCCAGGCTCCACCTCCTCTTTACCTCCTCTGCCGCCTCTCTGTGCTTCGTCTCTGGATTCTGCTGAGGTCAGCAACCATTTGGAGCTGGAGATGCGCTTCCTGGTCTCGGAACACAGGAAGGTAAAACTCAGCGGTGAACACGGTGCCGTTGCTTGAGGGCTAGGAGTTTCTTTGATGTCTTAAAGGGGCAGTGTTGTGTAAAATTATCTTATTTTTTTTGTTTAAGAAAAAGAAGTTTAAGAAATCTTTTGATCCCCTGGGGCAACCATTCACCTGTACAAAATGCCTGGGAGGTCCTAGCTCCGCCTTCGAGACACAGCTCCTCCTCAGACCTGCGATCTCCAAGCTACCACCTTCTGCCTCACAGAGCAGCCCCTCCCTACTCCTCCCTCAATTAGCTCATTCAGACTAGTCAGCAGCAATTAGCAAACACCTGGTGGAACTGCAGATCTTATGAGCTCAATATTGGAGCTACTTCTCAGAACAACGCTGGTAAAAACATTGTTAAAGGGTTAATAGAGGATCAGTGTTGTGATGACTTCCTGAAGGTGGAGTTTCAGAAAGAGCAGAAGTTTTTAAAGACAAAGGCCCAATTTCAAAGCATTAAATTGCAAAGTCAATTTTTTAAAAGTAATTTTTGATATATATACCATTTTTTTAACAACTGAAGTTAACAGTTATTTGATTGTGCACAATTTTTCTGAAAAAACACATTACTGCCCCTTTAAAAATGAAAGCTGCAATGGTGTCGTGGCTTAGTGGTAGAGGTGGTGCACCATGTGCTGAGGGTGTATATACCTTGATGGAGCTGTCCTGAGATTGATTCCCAGCGTAGGGCCGTTTATTTACTGACTTTCTCTTCTCATCAGGAGCTACGTTCTGTGAAGCTACTGACGAATCAAAACCACTGTCTACTCTGTGTATTTCTGTAGACTCTATCTTCTCATCAATCAATCAATCAATCAAATTTTATTTGAATAGCACATTTCAGCAGCAAGGCATTTCAAAGTGCTTTACATAATTGTTTAACAAGGATTCTCAAACCCCAGCGTTTTAGTAATAGTAATTCAAAAGGTAAAAACATCTCTGTTTAACAAGGACTATAGCCTTTATAGCCTTTAGTTAAATCTCTGTCTAACAAGGACTCTAACCTTTATAACTTAACACTTCTTTAGTCAAACCGCCATTTGACAAAGCCTTAAATGAGAAAGAGATTTTTAAAAAGATTAAAAAAGATACCAGGATTCTCAACAGCAGAACAAAGAAGTATGATTTCTGGGTTTTAATTTCTTAATAGCCTGTCCCCTTAAGTACCATTTGACCAAGTAGTGGTAACGTAATCAGAATACGTAGAAATGCCTTTCTGTTTTGTCGGTTCCTCTCCTCCAGGATCTAGATCTGGCCACAGTTTGGGACGACCACCTATCCTACCTGCTGTCTTCAGCCCTGTCGGCTTATGAAATGGAGCGTTGTACTGGCGTCTCCTGCGGCAATGAGGAGTTCCAGGACGCTGTGAGGAGGGCTGTGCCAGACGGACACACCTTCAAAGGCTTCCCCATTCACTTTCTGCACCGCAACGCCCGCAGAGCCTTCGCCACCTGCCTCAGGTTTTACATTGTTCCATTTACATCAACAGTCTGATCCTTAGTACTGGTATATTTAATAGAATTCTAATTTTAGTGTATTTTTGTGGTTTTTAGTTCTCCTGTTGAAATATTTCCAAAAGCAAAAGTAGAAGTGTGCTGTTAGTATAATGCTGTAAAAGAACCGTTGGATAAACTATAAATTGAAGATAGTGTAGTAACTAAAATGTGCTAACATTTTCAGTATCTGCTAGGTATGTTTGCTTGTTTTTTGTTCCATGAACAAAAAATTCTATTAAAAAAATGCTTAAGTATTCTTAAACAGAAAAGCCAAAAACTACCTCAAGAAAGCGTAAAAAACATTTTTGTGAAATTGAAGATTCAATCTGCTTAGAAATTTTTTAATCTACTTTGAATAATTAATTGGGTATACTGTACTGTTTTGACAATTAGGATCATTTAGATCCTATGATCATTAAGATCATAGGATCATTTTTGAATTGAAATTCTTTTATTTTTTTGTAAAATGCCTTGAAACAACGTTTTTGGGAACTGGTGCTATATAAATAAACTAAATGGAATTGAGGAAGTTATTCTGAATGTTGCGGTTTCCTTTCAGTTCAACATGTGCTTAACAAAAACATTGATTGAACTTCTGACCTCTGACCTCTGCGTATCTGATGGTTCTTTTGCTTTAATTAAGTACTTTTTTCAAGCTCTGTCCCCATTTCTTACAGGTCGCCATTCTGCGAGGAGATTGTGTGTTGTCGTGGCGACCATGTGAGGCTCGCCGTTCGAGTTCGGGTGTTTGTGTATCCTGAGAACGCCTGCGCCATATGGATGATGTTTGCCTGTAAATACCGTTCTGTGCTATGAGCAGGCAGAATGTTCTACCTAATGCCTCGTGTTGCACATGGACCACAGGGAAGGTTCTACAAACACAAAGCCAGCTGATGGTCAACAGGACCAGTGGATCCACAAGAACACTGAACTGAAATGAACTAAAGAAATGATGTTGCTTTGACATTTATTTTGTATATTAGAATTTTTATACTTTTCTTCTATTTATATTTTGCAAATAAAATGAAATTTGTCAAACTTACTGAAAACATTTTTATAAATATTTTCAGAGTACATGTCTTAACACTTTCTCAAGTGGTTAACATGAACACATTTAGGACCTTCATAGCTGAGTCGTAAATGGACTCATTTATATGAATCCATTTAGGACTCATAGTGTACTAAATGGACTCGTATATATTTAGGACTCATATAGATGAGTTCTAGATAGACTCATCTATATGAGTCCTAGATGTGTTCTATTAAAAGAGCTATAAAGTGGGCTGCTTCTAGAGCAGCACTTTTTCCTGCTCTGGAAAACGAGCTGAACCTTTAGGCAGTTGTCATGGAGTCGTTGTGCAATCTGTTGATGTCAGGGGTCCATGATTCAACCCATTGCTCACCATACACATCTACATGCATAAACTGCATAGAGTTACTGTCTGACTTCCTATTACACCCTTTTTTTGTGACTATTAAAACTATGCACTTGTTAGTATTGATTAGTTAGAGGTGACATTAAACAAGGTTTTTACTCAAAGTCTTGTTGAGACCAGATGTTTTCATACACAAAACCATTTTTTCTCACCAGTTACATTTTCATTGACCATGAAACTGTGCAAATTGGAAATTGGAATTATGGAAATAAATTTGCTTAATGGAAATATGGCAAATCTAGGAGGAAAAAAGAGCAAAAAACACGTTTTTTGAATAAAAAAGAAATTGTGTGAAATTACTATAGTTCCCAAAATTGCAATGGAAACACTTGTTTCCGCACCACACATGACGTGATAAACAACCGGATTTTACTCGTGGCAGAAAAGACGAAGAAGACGTCGGGAAGTGATAATGTGAACTTATTCACGTGTGATTTTAGTTACGTTTCTTAATTAATGGAAATTTAGATTTTTTTAATTGACATTAGCGGAATATCAAAGTTTAGCGCACATTTGTGATAGAAATCCATCTAGTCTCCGACATTAAATCAGAGTAAAACGTTAAGGTAAGTTACGATTACAAGAATAAATTCTATCATATCACTTTATTTTTGCTCTTTTAGGAAATGTTTCCTTGCAGGAAAATGGGTAGAAAATAATAATTTAAACACAAACACAGAGCCACTCACACTGTGTATAATATTTCATAGACAGTTCAGTCTATAAAATATCAGTACGAATAGCATAAGGTCCAATCACAATAAATGCCAATTA
Source organism: Micropoecilia bifurca (assembly GCA_903067075.1). Taxonomy (NCBI): domain Eukaryota; kingdom Metazoa; phylum Chordata; class Actinopteri; order Cyprinodontiformes; family Poeciliidae; genus Micropoecilia; species Micropoecilia bifurca. Next base: position 558 of record CAEGAF010185474.1, on the reverse strand, counting down.
AATAGACGTTTTCCCCCCTTAGAAAACTGGTTATTTGTCTCCTTATATAGTTAAGAATGCGTATTTTTCATGAATGAAAAAACTCACACGCATTTACTTGTAATTCACAAGTGAAACTGTAGATGGCAGAGGAATACTGATGATGGCATCACGGATGAACTTCCAGGTTTTCGTCCAACTGTAGAGTTTTCACTGATCCCAAAAATAATTTTAAAAGTTTATATTAAATAAAAACAACCAATCTGATATGTCACAAATTCTTATAAGTTTTATTTTGTGTGTCACGTTAATTGTTGAAAAACCTTTAGTATAAACAGCCATTTTTTCCTTCATTACTTATAATCAAATGTATCTACTGCCACAAAATCTACAGGACTTTTTAAAAAGAGGCTTATACTCTAACTGCCTTCTACATAAATTTAACTTTATGATTAACCACAATTTTACTTACATTTTCTTCCTTGCAAATAAATAAATAACTTCCTTTGTTAGACGGCTTGTAATGACAAAGAAAATGACTGAATAAAAGCATACTGTGTATAATATATATATATATAT
>CAEGAF010185457.1:0-53744 GCA_903067075.1 Micropoecilia bifurca | reverse complement strand
TAAGACACACTTATTGAATGCTGAAACATCTATTTATTAATATTTTAACAATTCAATGGTTTTTATCAATATGTTCTGGAACAACCGGCCCTTTGAGAACATTCTGATTTTCGATACGGCCCAATATGAAAATGAGTTTGACACCGCTGATCTAAGGTGTTTAGATTTGTCGAATAGCATTTTTTGCACATGTAGAAATGAATAGAAACCGAAGTAAAAAAAAAAATTATGGCTTAAGATTCAGGCATGCTTTTATTTTTCATAGCTCTCCTAATTGTCCCCATGTCAGTCCACTAAACGGCACAAAAACTACTATTGAAGCATTTACGGTGAATATTTTGTGCTCAGATATCCAAATTGTAATGAAATTGGAGGGAAAATTGAAATCTTGAGTTAAAAAAATGTACCGAGCTTCAAAATCAAAAACACATAAGAACTCTTTAGTCTGTTTTTCAATGTTTTCCAAAACCTGTATTTCACTAATCCCATCTTTCTTTTTTCTCCCACCACCTAGCTGCTCACCTTGAGGATGTTCTTCTGCAAGGTGTCGGCCTGTCTGGGGCGAGCTTGTCAAAGCCGACTGCAGACTACCTGTCTGCTTTAGTGGACAATGCTCTGGTGCTGGGAGTGAAAGACACATCACTCACCAGGTAATTTCCTGTGGTCTTGTCTTTTATTGATCAGAATGTATGATTGCTTCATTTTTTTTGTTTGTTTGTTTTGTAGCTTCATGCCAGCAATCAACAACCTCACCGGTGATCTTCTGGAAGTCGAGAAGTCAAACGGAAAACTCGAAAGGGAACTAAGGGCGCTGCAAAAAAGACTCGGTTCAACTCTGGTGCTGCGGGGAAGCCTACAAGAGTAAGAATAAGGCGTGAAAAGCGAGCTGTTAAAAGTGTGTCAGTTAAGTTTGATTAGACGGTTGGGCTTACACATGTACACATTGTCGGTCTTTATTGTCAGGGATATCGACAAAACTACCAAATCTCAAGCAGTGGAGAGTGCGAAAGCAGAGGAGAGGCTGCTTAACATGGACTTTGTGACGGTCAAAGCTCAAGAGCTCAGTATCAGACAGCAGAGGTCAGAGGTATGTTGCAGCGTATTCCTCTCTATAAATTGGGATTACTGCACAGATGCTGAGGTGCTAAGTAACAGCAACCTGCTTTATCCACAGATGGGAATCAACTTTATGCTTGAGAAAATATGATTCACATCTCCACATTTAGACTCTGAAAAAAAATTTTCAGATGCATAAACGTCAAGATAAGAAGCTGCTGCTCAGCTTTAGAAAGAGGCTTCATAAAAATTTAAAAAATCGTATTTTTTTCCCTTCTAAATGACCAGACAGTTTAAATTCTGTTTAAATAGTTGCAATGTCATTGCCTCTTGTTTAAAACTTTAATAAATGCAGTGTTTAGTTTGTTAGGAGGGCCATGGTCTTCTGTTAGTGACTTTATTCTGCTCTGCCAATCCTGCAGGCTCAGCTTGCATCCAGGAACATGGACAAGTCCATCACCCACCAGGCCATTGTGCAGCTTTCTGAGGTATTTCAGCATTTTCACCACATTCATCGCCATGGGGATAGAAGCTTTACTTTGTCTGCATTCTGGGTTTGAAACATGTCATCTTATTTTTCTCTCTGCAGGAAGTCAGCGCACTGCAAAATGAAATAATCCCCCTGAAAAAGAAGCTGGATCCGTACATGGACCTGAGCCCGGTGCGTTCGTTTTCTAGTGTTTCAGACTTTACTTCTCCAACCAAAGGGGCGAGGCGATCGCGTTTCCCGTTTCGTCCTTTGAAAAGAAAAAAAAAATCATTTCAGTCTGATTTATTTAATCATTAGGTGTGTGAATTTAATCTTGAATGAGTTTTTTTTTCATTCTAAACCTTCAGAGCCCATCTCTTGCACAAGTGAAGATAGAAGAAGCAAAAAGAGAACTAGTGAGTGTTTAAATATGTTTTGGTTTTATAACATATCAGATGTCATTCTTTGCTCATTTGTGATTTGATTTCTTTTTCTTTCATTAATTTTTCAGGCTTCTCTCGATTCCAAACTTGAGACAAAGGTGGATTTTAAATGAAGTTGCATGTTGCACAGTCCTTTCTTTCAGAAATAAAGTTTTTGCACTCATCTTTTTTTTTCTTCTTTTCTACCTTTACCTGTCTTTATCATTAATGTTAAAAAGAAAAGTGACTTGAGGCATTTTGGGTCATCTAAAATATCTCAAACCACTTCTTGCCTCTCTCCTCCTTTGCCTTGGAACTTTACTTAAGTCGAGGATAAATATTTCTGAGATTTTGGACACTCATAAAAAGAACACAGTATCCATATTAGTTCATATACCTGGACCATTTTTATATTTTACAACCTGTATAACCAGTTTATTTTGTCTTGTATGTTTACCAACAAAACATTGTTTGCATGCTTGTCAGTGCCTAGAAACAGGTACAATTTTCTGATAAGATGTTAGCTTTCTTATTTTCTGATAAAATACGAAAGGTAAAAGTAATACTATAGTGCTAATGTGTAGCTGGATCTCCAGTCTGTCTCCACCCCTCCTTGTTTCTTTCAAACATCTGCAACACTAATAAAATGTTTTGCTTTTCTTCTGTGATCACAGCAATCTAATTGAGGGGTTGGTTTTAGAGTTATAAATATAGTCTCAACAGATTATACCAAAACAAGTTTTAATCTGTGTGAACAACTTGATCAAATGTGAGTTCTTTTGTTTTTGTAAATGTATTTTTGTCCAGCTGCATATTGCTTCTCAGCCCTTCTGGGATCCAAATGAGTCTTCAATACCTCTTGGATCTTGTTCTCAAAACTTCAGTATTTTACCTCTAAATCCATTTGCTTTAATGTTAATTCCTTCAACGTCTGGCCGACAAGCATAAGGTAAAGGAAACCCTTTGAGATTTATAATAAAATGGCACTGGCTTCGGAGGGATAATGTCACATGGAGTTAACGGTGGAGCACTTTGTGCCTGAAGCAAAAGCAGACAGAATGGAATCAGCCTGTTCTGTCTGCATGTAAAATATCCCCTCACCGTTTCTCTGCCCCGTTGGTCTCCGTCCTCTGGAGCGGAGCAGAGGCTGGACACCTCAACGGTTTCTGTCAGCTCGACTGCTGTAGGACCTGATCTGCAGTCTGACATGGAGACTGAGCCGTTACCATGGAGTGGGCCACAGATGCTCACTGGAGAGCAGTTTTCCCACTGGGGGCCCCCGGCTTGGATGAAAAGAACCATGTGGTTGGAGTACCAACAGCTTGTATAAAAAAACGGGACATAATCTGGCAATTTTTTCAGAGGTTACGTTTGTCTCCTAAATGTGTCTTACTCCTGTATGACTGTTCATCAAATACTTTAAGCAGTTCTGTCTTATTGCTGGAGTTAACTTGAGAAAGTTAAAACAGAACCTGAGATATAATTTGTGTGAAAAAGAATGCAACATCTCTTTTCTTAAATGGCTTCTCTTAAATAGTCATAAATCATGATTCTTTCTGAATTTTTAATTAGATGTAGGCTCTTGGTTTGTACTTATTTTCATAAGATTGAGACTCGTATCAAAGATATGGGAGGAAAAAAGACAAAATAGAAGAATGAATTGTTGAATTTGATATTTATGCATTTGTGGTTAAAAAGTGGGACAAATGGGGGTTCTGGAAAAAAATAAAATCCAGGGTTTTTTCTTTCAGTCCAATCATGTAATTTGTTTTGTCACATTACAATCACAGTGCAGGATATAAGCAAGGTTTTATGTTGTAAACACAAGGTAGTGAATAGTTGGGAAAAGGAATAAAAATGTTTTTCAAATATTTTACGAATGCATTCCATACATTAGTCAGTTGCCCAGACCTGACTACAGGGTTAACTTTCACTCAAGTAGTATACAGTGTTGTGATCAGATAGATGCACAGATAATGATCTTAAAAGTCCAAAGAACAACTAAGAAACCCAGTAAATCGCTGAAAACCATTTGAAACTATTTCAAGAGGCAAAGCATAAACAACATGGAAGTTGTTGAAACTTTTGTACAGTACAAATTGGAAGCAAACGTAAACATCAAACTGTGACGGTGTGTGTTTAAGTATGGGATACAGAGGAAGTTTAAATGTCCCTTCTGGAGGGAGAAAGGGAAAAAATAACATGCGTCACACCAGCCAGAGCTGCCCGTGTTCCCTTTAAAATAGTTTTATGTGCCACTCCCACTCCATGATCCCCACTCAGCTGTTACTGTAAATCGCTCCCAGGTCCCACATGGTGCCGTCCATTCACAGATCCGCGCAGGAAAGGACTCGATCCCTGCCAGGAACCGGACTGATGACCACCTCGTCCGTCACCTGTGAGCAGCTTGTTGCGCAGCTGCCATTTCCCAAAACCTCCTCTGTGGTCCATCGTCGCTGCTTCTCTACGACAAAAACGCTGTATAGCTGCTGACCTGACCTGATCTCAGCGCCTGGAGGTATTTTCTGTCTCTCAGGCAGGACAGCTGGATGACTTTCTGTGAGCGACCGACTTTGTTTTTATTGGACTTTAAAGAGATGCAGCCGAACGCCGCGGCCCTGTGGGATCATCTCCCTCGCCTTCCTGTTTGGGTTCTTCATGAAGTACAAGTCTGAATTCAACGAGCCTCATTAATATGAGAAAAGGGGCAGGGGATGCGGGTCATGAGCTGGACGCGTCCTTCCCACGGACTGGACTGGAGCCATAGTCTTTTCTATCTGACTTTACTACTGTGGACCAGGCGCATGAACGGACTGGCTGATTTTTCAAGTAAGATGATGATGATGCAATAAAAGGAGGGGAAAGACAAGAGAAACAATTTGCTCACAAAAAAATGTCACATGGTAGCTCTGAAGTTTTCTATTGGCTGTAACTTGCATAAAATGGTGTAACACAAGATAAGTATTAGACCTCAGGAGTCCAAAACTTTAAAAATTAATTTTGCTTATCAAGGAGTTTGAGTGTGTAGCTCACAATAGCAAATAATTTTGTGAGTAGAACCAATGTGAACCATGTATTGTAAGTTTATAAGGGGTGCATTTCACAAGGCATCACTCTTGGCCCACTATTGTTTTTTTCCCCCAATTCCCAAATAATTTATATTATAACTAATTCTTTTCATTCAATCACAGTGTTTTTATGACAGGAAACAAGCTCATTAAAAATGACATGTTGAACATTATTATATCCTCTCAAAAAGTATTTCAGCAGTCAGATCCATCCTATGGCTGATCACCAACAATTTTCATTTTTCATCTTTTTCTGGTGTTTTACTGTTAAACCAGACTTAAATGTTTTGTCAAGAAAATAATTTGATGTTACTCCTAAGTAAATCTGGTGATGTAAAGGAAATGAATGAAGGAATTATATTAATGATAACTTCCATATTTTACATTCAAGAAAACATTGAATGATATTTGCAATCTTACTGGACACAACAAGAGACGCATCCCAGAAATAAGAAGAGTCCAAACAGTCAGATCTACAAATAGTAAAGCATTATGTCTGATGCGTGGCTGCTAAAAAATGTTCAACAGATTATCTTTCAAGGATCATCACCAGCCAGTCTGCTCACGCCTGCGACGGGACACCACTGAGACTCCACTGTCCTCGCCACTCCACCATCTCCATCCAGTCGGCCTTCTACGGGAGCGGTGAGGTCCGGCTGTGCACAGAGGACCCCGCATCTGGACCCCGCAACCACAGCTGCTCAGCTTTAACCGCTCTGCAGGTGCACATTCACCACGCATCATACGAGCCATGCAGCACTTTAAAGCCCAGCTGTACTAGATTTTGATAGTTTGGTCTTCACCAAATGTCAGTATGTGGTTTCCAGGTTGTGCAGAATCTTTTCATGCAGTGCTGGACCTTAGTGACCATTGTCCTGGGGGGGATTATTTTGCAGAAGCTCCTGTCTGAGTGTCAGAACCTCAGAGATTGCCAACTACCAGTCACTCACCTGCTGTTTGGGAAGGACCCATGTCCTGGCAAGAACAAGTACCTCCATGTGAATTATAAGTGCAAACCCTGTGAGTTCTTCCCCTCTGAATCCCCTCGCACACTTAGCTGAGGATGAGTTTTAACATTCTTACTTTGACCCTCACTCAGCTGAACACAAAACACAGGTGGCGTGCGAAGGAGAGACCGTGATCTTGCGCTGCAAGACCCCCAATGTGCTGATCATCTACGCAGCTGTCTACGGCCGAGGTCTGGGTCAGACTGACACCTGCCCCTCGCTCTCGGCAAGACCACCCCCATTTGGTGAGTCACTGCGAGCTACTAATAGAGAAACGTCACTGTAGTAAAGTAAAAGCACGCAGTGAGTGTTTGCGGTCAGCGGCATCGGCTGGCCTCGTGTAACTCTGACACAAACAGGGAAACGGAACCCTGGAACCACCACAGCTAAATGGAATGCAGCCACCATTGATTTCTTTTCTTTTCTTTTTTTGGTATTTATTTTGAGCACTGTTCTTTTCCCATGACGCTTATCTAAACGGCCCACGGCAGACTAGGGGGAGGGGGGGAGCGATTCTTTGTTCTCTATGGAAATATCAGCTCTGTCTGTTGACTAAAAGAGTTGCATGTTTCCTTTTAGAACGCAGAGCCCGGAGGATTTATGAGGAATGTGGGGTTTATTAAAAATGCAACGAGATCACAAGCAGAAGCGGTGCAGGTAGAAACAGGTGTATCTCATGACATCAGTTGCGGCTGCATTCCTTCTCAGTTACTGGAGTACACCTGCGCTTTTCCTGGTATGTCAAGTCAAACTGTAGGATGGAAGATGAGCTGTCTGCGCGCTGTAATGTCACACCTCACTTTCACAGATGCTTAATTTGCTTTTAAATAATCTAAGTGTCGCAATAGAAGCCGTTTATAGATGTTATCAAGCTCTGTATTTACACAAGAAATTAACTATTTGCTCGGCTGGGTTAAATACCATCAGCCACGAAAACACAGTTGTACTCTTGCTAAACTGCAGTCGAGCTCCTGCAGAAGACAATCAATAATTCAGCTATTGCAGCCCAGGAGCAAAAATCAAATGCACATGTTCAGTTGCTCTTGCAGTACATTGCAAAAGTATTCATGGCCTTTAAGGTTTTCACATTGTTTAACACTGCCAGCACAAATATGAATGCATTTCCTTGGAATTTTGTGATAGACCAACACATAGACAAATTTTGAAGTTTGAGTAAGGAAAAAAGGAGGAAAAAGGCCTTTGGTCTTCTTTTTACAAATAATAAAAAAAACAACAACTGGTTTTCTTCTTTACTTTGATACCCCTAAATAAAATGCGGGACATCGCTTGCATTCAGAAGTCACACAATGAGTAAATGGTCTATGCCATACACTAAATGGGTAAATACCTATTTACACAGTAAAAATGCCAGTGTTGAATTAACACCCAAAAGTGTCTATATGTGTGCAAGTCAGCAGGTGTTACAGTAACACTTTTGAAAAGATTGACACCCATTTTTTTGTTAAATTAACATTGGTCTATAATACTGAAATGGGTTTCAGAAAAGCTAAACTTTACATTTCTGTGTATTGTTTTGAATATTTTTCACTGGATTTGATTGATATTGACACCTTGTGGGTCAATAATTTACTTTTTTAACTCCACATTATGTTTTGTCACATTATATTTTGTCCACATTATGTTTTGTCAACACTACACTGGTGTTACTTTTAATATATTTTAACACTAACACTGCTGTAATGTTAATGTGGCACTATATAGTGTTGAATTTAACACCAGCTGACTTGGACACACATAGACACTTTTAGGTGTTAATTCAACACTGGCATTTTACTGTGTATATACACTGGTGGTGGTAAGCTACATTGTAGCCACAGCTGCCCTGGGGCAAACTGACAGAAGAGAGGCTGCCATGCAATCAACACCAGTGGGCCCTCTGACCACCATGAGTGGGAAAAGTGTCTTTGCCCAAGGACACAATGGACAGAGTGGAGGTTCAAACCCACAACCCACCAGTTACAGAATAAGCCCCTACTACCTGAGCCTCTGCCTCCAGGGTGCAATAATGTGTGATGTGATAAAAGTCTGCAGGATGCGAATGCTTCTGCCAGGTTCTGTCCTTGCTGTGATATTCCTCAAGTTTCTCCTAATTTTTCTGCTCCTTTCAGAGTGTCTGAACCACAACGCTGTGCAGGTGGTGTCCAAATCCTGCTACAGCAAACAGAAGTGCGCTGTTGCTGTTAGCAACCAGACCTTCAGGGACCCCTGCTTTCCAGGAACCAGGAAGTACCTCAGCGTGCTTTATTCATGTGGTAGGACCCTCTCCTGCTTCCTCATTCACATAATAGACATAGAAGCCTTGTGACGTATTAAAATACCAGCTCACACGATGTCATGTTATCGCAGCCTTGTTCATTATGCTGCAGTTCTTTCAGTGAGCAATTGTTGTTTCCTGCTTCGAGTTCTTATCTTCAGATCCCAGCTTTCAGTGGCTCTGTCCTTACTCCACCCTAAAAAAAATCAGAATATAAAGAAGTGGGAAACAAGACTCCCAAGTTTTTTTTTTTTACACTTCCTGTGATTGACAGAAATGCCAGTGAGGACATCAACTAACACCATTCATATACCATAATTTGAAACCCAATGAGTAGTTCCTAGTACAATTGTTGTCTCTATTTATAGCACAACAATGCAGCGCAGGCATTAATACAGCACTGCTGAGTATTTTAAGATTCTGTTCTCCACCCAGATTGGAAGCTGAAGACTTGGGCAACTATTTCACTGCATTTCCACCAACATATTTAGCAGAGAGTCTTAAAAACGTGTACCCGTTTGGTGCTGTAAAAATAAATTTTCAAGTTTTGCCACATATCCATAGTGGGATTTAGGTCTGAACCATGTTTCAACATGGATGTTCAGAGTTTTACAACAGTCTTTAACATGCAGCCCAAAAACGTTACTTTTTGTCTCATCTGCCCAGAGGACCTTCTTAGTTGTTTGTTTCATAGCTTGTGGTGACCTGCTAAAATGAAACCTTGTGTGTTTCTTTCAACAACGGTTTCCTTCTTTCCACTCATCTATGCTGTGCCCGACGAATAGCTGCTTGGTTGCTTCTCTTATTAATGCTCTCCTTGCTCCATCTATTAGTTTGGGTGGATGTTAATGCCTCTGTTTGTGGTTGTGTCACATTGCTCAGATTTTTGGATTTGTTGTGTTGTGGTAAAGTAATCAAATATGGTATGAATGCTGTCACAACTCATTGTATATCAACTGGTTAGCAGCAAAGAACTTCTTTTTTTTTTTTTTTAAATAGTGCCAAAGTCTTTACTTAAAGAGGCAGACCCAAACATACTGAGCTCCACCTCACTTCCTACTACAGAAAAAGGTACCAGCATCTATCTGTTTGCTGTTGTTCTATGATTGCAGTTACCTACTCATAGTTGTTTTGTGAACTTTACAAAAGCTCCTGCTGCAGATCTGGAGACAAATAGGCCAAATAGTTCGGGAGCAATGATGAGCAACTCTCTCATGACCTACGCTTTCATCAAAGGTAACTTTTTCTTTTCCAAGTTTCATACATATTTTTATGTGAACATAGACTTTTTCAGACTGAAGTTACCATAATTCTCACCCTTTTAGTCATTTTAAAATATACATCATTAATCATTGCCCTTTTGCCACGTTTTCTACATTGGGTAGCGTTTAAATGCTACCCAACAGGCAAGCTGAAAAACAAAACAAAATGAAGTAGTAAGAAAGAAATCCCACAAAACGAAGAAAAGGAGGGAGAGGAGACAAATGACAAAGGAAGGTAAAACTAAAGGACAGATCTACACAAGGAGGGATAGAAGCAGACATGTGAGAGAGAGAAGGAGAAAAGAGTTTAGAAGTATATAAAGTACCAGGAAAAAAATAAGACCAAAGATTCCAAAAAAAATTACATATCTAAATATAATGGGTAAAAAATTAAAACTATTTGCCTATCCAGTGCTTAAAGACTAAAATCAAATTTCAGCCTTTTCCAGTCTATGTAGTGAACCTGCTCCTTTTCCTTTTTTTCCACACAGATCACCCAGAAATGGCAGCGCTGCTTTTCACCTCCAGTGTGTGTGTGGGCCTGCTCTTCACACTGCTGGCTCTATCTGTCCGAGTGACCTGCAGGGGGCGGCGGCGCAGAGATCACACACTTGGAGCCAAGTCTAACGGCCTAACTCCCAACTGTTCTAAGCAGGATGATGAGGAGGATGAAGCAGAAGATGATGATGACAACGAAGAAGAAGAAACCGAGAGCTCTTTGCTCTCGACTGCAGAGAGGAAGGGGATAAAAAGCTGGGAGGAAGTGACTTATGTAAGCGAGGCGGCTGAGCTGGCGGAAAGGATCGAGCGCAGAGACATGATCATCCAGGAGATTTGGATGAACTCCTATCTGAACGGCAGCTCCTGCTGAATAAATCGTGTGGAGATTTGTTCAGATTCCTCACACTTCACATTTCCAAAAAAACATTTTTATACCACAAGATGGAAAAAAAAAATCTGACAAGCCATCTTTGCTACATAGTATTCTAATAATCTGCAACAGAGGGATCAGCAAAAGTGTATGCTGCAAGAACCTTGAGTGCTGTATATATTATCACCAAAAAGGTGTTGTTTTTTTTAAAACTGTTTTAATAAAAACGTTAAATCACAAAATTTTAAAGCTATCCATTCGTCATCCTTCAGTAGCTGTGGTTATGAACTAAAGGTTAGTGTAGTCTGTCAGCATGTCTGATAGCTTCATTGCATCTTCTGATGTAATATCTTTTACAGATATGAACAGAATAATAATGAATGCAACAATATGCTAAATTTAAATCTTTAGCTGCCATTTAGTTTTAGTACAAGTATCCAAATTTCCAGAGTTTTCAGCCCGTATTTAAAGTATACATATAAAAGCTGATGTATTTATGGATGAAGGGAAGATAAACAAATGGATGGACAAGCACATGGATGGGTTAGTCAGTCTGAACACCCTGATTCCAGACCTGGAAAATTCAAATGTCAGAATTTCTCTGGAACCCTACAATGCTGCTTGCCTCTTTTCTGCGTTTTGTTTCCTTTTTGAATAAGTCAGCTCTGTAATCGCCTTCCCACTTCCCTGGTCAGCACTGCTGAAATGATGACTGTGTTGCAACTTCCTGCCTCTGGGCTACAATGACCTAATGAAGTATGTGTTCCACTACTGTGAGACAAAGAGAGGAAAGGTGTAGCATCCTAGACCTTGCACTCTAAGAAAAAACTGAACATTTTCTGTTGCAAAACATCTTCACTGGAAACATTGGAAATAATTCTTTTATTTGTACTTTCACCAACATAACATTTCATCACAGATATATTAAACCTGGGTTAATCATGTCTGTTTTATCTGACGCAGTAAAGACATCTGGCTGCATACCCTTTTCAAAAACAAGCAAAGTCAAGTCATAGGGACATATCACCTGTATAAAATATCTCTGATAGGTACAGGTAAGAAAAACGGGAAAACCTGCCTCAGATTATTAGGCAGTGTTGGCCAGTTGTATTAAGACAGGCAGAAATCGAGTCACTGGAATATCTGGAGGGCAAGTTGTCAGAGTCACCTCGGCCCCCATTTTATATTAGTAAGGCCCTGAAATTGTCTTTTGAGGGCCTGCCTGTTGGACCACTCCGAGTCCAGGTAGCTATCATCGTCTGCTTCGTCCAGTTTCTGGAAGCGTAATAAGAACAAAGTTAGGTTGTACAAACAGAATGGTTCCATGGACCATAAAGGTTCATTTTCCCCAACCTCACCTTAAGTTCTTCCTGTCTTTTGTAGTAATGCAGCATCATCTGTTTCTGCTGTTCATCAGTGACCAATGGCTCTCTCGCTGGCGCCCCCTGTCCTTTCTAAAGCGAATAAATAACCGGTCAAGTAGAGAGGCACTTTGAGAAAAACTAATATAAATATTACCCATGACAAATTACAGATTCTCACCTTTTGGAGTTTGACCACAAGCTTTGTCTTTTCATTTTTTCCGATGTAATCCTGAAGTTTTTTTCCTCTCTGCATCTCTTTACCAGCCCACCAAAGCTGGCATTCTTCTTCTGGGATCACCTGCAGAGATGCCTGAAGAACGACATATGGAGAGGGCAGATAGAAAGGGATGGAAGGTCCAAAAAAAAAAAAGAAAGCAGGTTGAAACTGAATGTGGTAGATGACTCCTAAAGCAAGCTCTCAAACTGCTACATTCGATTACACGGAGTACACTTCTATAAAACGAAATGTGTCTCAAGTCCGTAACCTGGGATTCTACTAAATCTTCATGTCAAAATTAAAAAATGTCTAGTTTTAAGTATTTATTTCACAATTTGTAAAATATGAAAAACAAAAGTTTACTCTGAATGTTCAGCAGATGATGAATACACGAACAAACGGATGTGCAGATTGGTTACGACATGTATCCTAAGAATTTCCTAGAGAGTCTAAGACTGATTAGAGGCTCCTTCTATCAAAGCACTGAACAGTGATTGAAACACCATCAGCAGGCTAACCTGTGTCCCTGACAGATCTTCCTCATCATCAAACTCCATTCTTATCGGGTCATGAGGAGGCAGCCCCATAGGGTACACAATCATCAAGGCACCCCTTAGTTGATCCAGCGCTTCCTTTACCATTTCCATTGTGACGCAAACATTAGCTTGAGCCTGTTTCTGCAAAATCAGAACAAAACAGGTGATTTCTTGGCCAACGATGACGAAAGCAAGGAGATAAAAATGCCGTTTTTGCAGTAAAACTCACTTTGGAGATGAGTGCTTTTGCCTCCTCAACTGTCCTCATCAACACTTCCTTCATTTTATCATTTGGGGCTGGTATGCGAATAAAAAAAAATAGATACATCAGCAAACAGAAAGAATTGCAAAGCTACTTTTTACCTCAACTTACTGAAGAATATTTAAAACGTCAGTCCACTTTTATTTGTAGGATATAACAATTTCAAGTGGAGTAAATTATAAGTGGCTTAATCTCATGCCTTTTGACGTGTCAGTACCAAGCAAAATGGTTTCCCATGTCAAAAAGCACAACTGTGTTTACTTGAGAAAAGAAAACTTGTTTTTTTCTTTACAAAAGGTTCCACCAAAGAGATAAGTTCTCACCATGTCCATTCCTCCTCCCCATCTCATCCTTCCTAAATATCTCCCCTCCACTTGGAATGCATCGTTCTTCCCATTCATCCTTCAGTTTCAGCTCCACAATTTGCTCATCTGTCAGTCCCTGCATGTTGGGTGGGAGTGTGACGCCATGATCGGCGAGCTCTGGGATCTCTGACAAAACACAGCAAAGAATAAAAAAAAAAAAGTATATTGATACCATATAGAAAGATCACAAATTTTATTGTATCCTGACAAATTCTACATAACATTTAGGTCAATGTCCCAAATAGGTCTGTAGTGATACAACAATCTCACAATACGATACACGATATTCTGCCCATGACACAATATATATTGCGATATTCAGCAAACGATACAATTCAATACACTTTTGCAATTTTCTGAAAGATTTTAGAGGTGAGTGATTTTGGTGACATTTTGTGACTGTTATAGAGTTGACAGAATTTATTTAACTGAAAATTGATTAAAAGCACCAACTACACAATACCTGGCAACTGGCAAAGTTGACAACTGGACAAAATCAATCAAAGAAGTGGTGAGAAAACATGTTTCTTTTGATTGAAACAGTACAAACTGTAGCTGACATGCATTTGTAAAGTAAATAAAATGCACCAAGTTCCTGCTCTGAATAGTTTGATACATTTTTAACCTTAACATCTGAAGGAATCACTCTAAGCCTGGTGACCTAATCACTCTCCTGGCGAAGCAAGCAGTGAGTGAGCAAGGTGACATTTGGATGTTACGATACTTGCAGATGAATAGATTGTTTTCTAGGAAAGAAAATATCAATATATAATGTGATAGATATTATTATACAGCCGTAGTCCCAAAAAGTGTAGAGCTTTCAGACAAAAGGAAACATAAAATAAGATTTGCAAGCCTTTTCTACAATGTATATCTCTGTACTTTCATGATGCTGTTTCATCACTAATGTCCTCAAACAAACCTTTGCAGAACAGCTGGATTTATACAGAAATAAATTATGCAACTAAATTGATTGTACTGGATTTTACTTAGGAGTTAAGTAACAGTCCTGAATAAAAAAATGGATGCCACACTTTTCAGTTTTTTCCATTTGTAAAAGATTTCGATGACCATCAAACAATTCAATTTGTGTTGACACATTAGTAAAATCCAAATCAACTGTATGACTGCTTTAACAAGTTCACAGTAGCAGGAACGAGTCGGATGTGGATCTTTAAAAGAGAGCACCAGGCAGCAATGGAGACAAGAGTTTTACCTGAACATATCCTGTCCACTTTGAGCCTGCCGTTGTAAATAGCAGTAACTTCCCGGATCACCGGTTCCAGAGGGGAATCCGTCGTGGTGTTGAACAGAAACTGGCTCTCATCTCCGCGCTTAACATGCAGCTGCACCATCTTTTACCAGCTCTCCTCCTAACAGACACGGTTATAGGCGAAAGAAGAAAAACAGTTGCTGCTAGTACGGATACCGACAACCAAGGCGTCTTCAGGGCAACAGAGTAACCATGGTAACAGAGAAGCGCGGATGCTTCCAGAACAGCACGAGCAACCTCAGCTAGCTAGCTGATGTAGCTGTTAGCCACGGGCGGCGCTTGGTGTTTAATAATGAAAATTACACACAGCTTTGGATCCTAGTGAAGCTTACCTGGCAAGTAAAATGACAAGTAGGTCTTCTTTGCAGCTGAGTGCGAACTTATAATTTGTTTTTAACTGCTGCTACCATTTCGGATCGTGGAGTTACTTCTTCTAAGGAAGTTCTGGACTGCGGCTTCTAGAATATTGTCACACTTACTGCCCTCTAGCGGTAAGGAACATTATTATTGTAAAGCGGTTCTTCCAGATGAATTTAGGATGGCTTCGCCTGACTTTGTCTCTTTGTGTTTTAGTAACTTAACATCTTTTACGCTACCAAGCTTTTAAAAATGAAGACCGTCAACTGCGTCAAGGCATTTTAAGGGAACATTGATAACCAATATGTTGTAGAGAATTATTGTGAAGTGAAAGAATGTTTTTTTACAAAAAAAACTGAAGTGTGCTATTTACTTGTATTCAGTTCAATTTATGTCAATAACTTGGAATAAATTACATTACACATATTCTCTCTCCAAAAAAAGAGACCACGTAGGAATAAATTACTCTGTCTCAGCATGAATACAGCTGTCTTCTGAAGGCTTCAAAAGATTCATTATTCCAAACTTTCAACATCTCATGGAGTTCTGCTCCATCATCTAAAAACTAAAAGTATACACCATTATGCCACAACTGAAAAAGGACCAAACTGAATGGCTTGGGAACAGTTAAAAATTAAATATCGACAAGGTTACAGAATTACCTATGAGGTAGATTTTGAACTGTTGTTTACAAGCCATGCAGGGTACATTGTAGTTATAGAAGGTGCTACATGCAAACTTTTTGTGTGATGCAAAATTAATATTGTACATCATCCTCATCACCATGTTTGTTTGTTTTTATGGATCATGTGGTCAGCTACCCATGGCAAAATCACAAAGGGATAACACACACAGGCAAAAACTAAAAATATATAAGACTTCCATGTCTTTCATGCATGTGGTGGCAAGGGAGAGTTGATATTCCTGCTCTATGCTGAGAATAGGGACATCATTTTATGAGCTTTATGAGCTGCAATGCACTTGAAGCCCCATGTTCTTTTTCCATAAATAGGCAGACTAAACAGCCAAAGGCACAACGGCAACAAAGGCATAAAGTATGAAAAAGAGATAAAAAAAATTAATAAAAAAACATTTCCAGAGCACATGGGTGGCTAAAACCAGCTTTGTTTATGTTTCTAAGTCTGTCTGTACAAACGTCTATGCCCAGAGGTGTATCCCATAATTAGTTTTTTGTGATTGAGAAACATTGGCCACATTAGCTGTGTTAGCCAACATTAAAGCGAAGAAACATTAATAACTTGACGGCTGTGACAGTACTTTTAATTAAAAGCATCGTGTGTCTTTCATTTTGAAACACTGCCAAAGACTTAGTTTTAGCTGGTTTCCTCATACACCATTAGGTCACAGAGTTTGCAGGAATGTCTGTCACCTTATTTCCAAGAAATGATGAAATGTTTTTTTTTTTCAAATCTATAGTAATATGATAACACTTCAGTAAGTGATGGCTTGAAATTGATTTACAGGTAGAGCTATGAATTAATAATGTTCAGCCCCCTCATCCCCAAAAGCAAAATAAAACAAAACATACATGTCAATGTACATTTATTTTAGCACACATACAACACAAACTGTTTCATACATTAATGTGCCATCTGCTTTGCACGTAAACTATGGAACAATGGATATTAACATGAATTACAGCTTCATGTACTCACTTTAATACATACAGAATATGTTTGTTTCACAGCACAGACTCTTATTTACTATGGATTATAGCCATAAAAAGGGAAATCGACCTCACAAAGGGAGTAATTTGTTACCTAAAAGAAATCTTGAATCTGAACCGTGACATGATGTAAAGCACTGGCTAGTGATCGGCTGTTGATACAGTATCTACTGCACACATTGAGATAACAACAGATATATTTCAGAGATGGCATGTAAGCAATTGGTGCCTGATACACTTGCTTACACAGATTTTAAATACAGAGAATGAGATTTACTTTGCGTATTTACATGTGACAAAAGCATAGAAGCAAAACCTAACAGACATGATCTTCAGTTTATATTTTTTCTCTCTCAAAAATTCTTCTTAAACATTTATCCATTTATTTAATTTCTATGTTAAAAGAGGGACATGTTATATGTCTAGACAATATTTGGTGTGTCATGTTAGGATGGATACCGCCCATTACTGATCCTTCAGCACACCCAAACAAGTATGTAATGAGTGAAGTACAAGACAAAATACTGAAACAGACCTAAAAATGAATTAAAATTCTGTAAGACTATAAAACAAACAATCTCTCAACATCTGGAAGTGGTCATATTCAGACATTAAATGTGGAATATTAAATACTTAGTGCAACTTGTAACTACAGATGCAGCAAGAAATGGGCCGATGATCAGAACACAAAGATTTTTCAGCTGACTGTTGCTAAGTGAAGACTCCCAGATAGCTAGTTTTAAAATAAGTGACGTGTTTAAAATAAAGTCAAAGGAAACAGATGTAAGAAGCCGTTAGAAAGGAAACATTTTTTGCAATGTCAACAAAAGTCTATAGAGAACAAGACTTTTCAAAATTAACAGAGTACAGTGATGTTTATCTCTGTTGAGCTTTTCACTTTTGTCTGTTATAAATTATGCTGAATTTAGAAATGCTTGCATCTGCTTAGAAATTTCAGAGTTAAGGTACGGACTCACATTCTCTAGGAAACATGGACCAATATAGGATGCTCTGGATGACCTCTGAAATTTCCTCTGAAATTATTTTGTAGCAACTGCTGTCTCACACAAACAATGTGAGAGTCCCATTGCTACTAATTATAAAAATTAATGACTGCTTACAGCCAGACAACTAAAATATGTTCTATTTGAGCCACGGTCAGCTAGAAATGTTCTCATCTGACCAAGAGAAAGTGCTATGCGAGAATTTTTATTTGATAAAGAAAAAAGTCCCTTACTTTAATTTACGTTATTGCCTTTAATCAGCAACTGACAGGTTAAAGGAAAGATATAGTTGCAGGCATAGGCGAGTAAATATTGGCTTTAAGCTTCGAGTCTGTAACAAAATATGATGGTTCCCACTCTTCAATCTTTATACAAGCTCACATCCAACACAAACAAACCAAAACAAAAACAAAAAACACAACAGACGATATGCACCTCAAACACAGCACATCACTTCTCACCACGGTAACAATAATTATTTAGAGTAGCTGGTACTAGAAATGATAATAAATGACTCAAAGTAAACAAAAAAGTGCTGTCTGGTTATAACCCTTGCAAATCCAGAGAATGTTGTCATTGTACTCTAAATGCAAGTACACACACACTACCACGCAACATTGTTATAGTTTCTAATGGTATAGAGAATAAAAAAAAAGGAGGAATCAAACTGAAATGTTCTCTTGCGTCAGAACCTGCATGACCAGCAGAGTGCATACAGCATCTCAGTGCATATTTGTACCATCAAGCACACTCACACATCCAGCAAGTTCTTTTTAAAATCATACGTACATTTATACAAGATTTTGCGACGTAGAAGTTTGGATGCTGAGCTAAACAAGACTTTTTGCAATGTATATAGTATAAGATGTATAAGATAAGGAATGCCAACGGAAAACTAAATGACACATTTTTAAGAGAATGTTGTGATATTTTAGAATATCAGTTCTGCGGCAGGTTAAACTGACACAATGGCTTGTGCTCTTGCTTTTTCCCCACACCGAGGAGTCAACAAATTCAGTGCAAATTAAATTACATTCACAAATTATAGCGACTAAGTGTGAAGCTGTCGGTTCCAGGAAACAAAAACAAGGACCCAGAACCTTGCAGGGCTCATCCTGCAACCAGATGACAAAGAGACAGAGAGTGACCAACTGTTGTTCTGAGAGCTCAGATTAGTCAAAATGGTGGTTGGGAACCGCAGAGTCATCTGCAAAGCCACACATATTTATATGAAACATCAGCGCAGCCACACAGGTATGGTTTGATATTGCACAGGTGTGTAAACGCATGACTTGTGTATATAGATATACTTTAAAAGACAACATACTGTAGACACAGGCACGTGTTCGCTGCTGTTAGTTAAAACATACATAGCAATTAATAGTAAATCAAATGTTAAAGGGGCAGTATTATGTGTTTTTCAGGCACAGAGTGCCGTTTATAACACAACAACTCAATTAAGTCTTTAACAACTTTTTTTTTTCCTTTTTAACCAGTGTTTCACTGAGAAACATCTCATATAATAAGCCAGCATATGCACCGGTCCGCCAGGTGTTTGCTAACTGCTGCTACCGCTAGTCAGAAGGAGCTGAGTGGCAAAGGTGTGGGAGAGAGGTGCACTGTGAAGTGGAGGCTGTTTTTGAAGACTGATCTGCGTGGAAAAGACGGCGCTGAGTGAGAGCAAGTGTCATGGACAGTTGAATGGTTGCCATGGGAGATTAATGCATGAAAAAAAATCAAAGCAACACGCCAGATGTGTCTTTGATGAGAAAAAAGCATTATAACATGATATAAAGCTCAAAAAAGTCAATTTTACATAATGCTGTCCCTTTAATATCAGAGAAGTTTAAAAGTTAAAACACAGAGCTGGGCTCAAACATTTCTCATGATACTGCTTTGAGATATAAACTCTTTCCTGTAATTGAAGGGTTTGGTCTATACTTCTTAAATATTGTCTCTTCTTTTTACATAAACACATTTACTCATTTATCATAGATCTATACATATATGGATAAACCCCTTACATCTCAGGGGTGACATTATGGTTTTTTTTTTACTGCTGACTACCTAGGAAAAAAGCCATTGTTGGTGGGACCCTGTGGGGGGTTCAGGTTACCGGTTACAGTTCTGTTTGGGACGTGAGTGGATAACCACTCAGGCTCGGAGTCAAACACAGAACGGGTCGACTGAGTTTGACTCTGGGGCACAAGGGAACTGGACGAGAACATGGGGTTCTGTTGTGTTTTGGTTGCTGCGGAAAACTTCGAATCATCATCAAAAGTGACCCACTGCTTCTGTTGGTTCCCTCTTGAGGGAAGTGGCGGCTGGCTCAGAGGCGCGAGAGCGAGAGGGAAGGAAGAGGGCGGCGCCAGCGTTAACGTGAGGGCAGGAGACGGATCAAGAGGAAGCAGAGTGGGACTGGATGACGGTCCGAACAAAGACGTGGTCCCACTGTGCTGGGAGGACGGTGCGGCTGCAAGGGTGGGGACGAGTGGCTGAGAGAGAGCAGACGGGGTCCTCTGGAAGTCAGCCATTTGGGCTGGATGCTGGAGGCTGAAGTCTGGGGTGAGGGAACGACGCGGTGGCAGCGGCTGCTGGACCAGGGGGCCTGTGAAGGGATTGGTGCTGCTGGGTCGGGCAGGGAGCAGCTCAGGCTGGAAAAGGTTCGGGGAAGCGCGCAGGATCTCCTGGGAGCGGCTGCGAGACGGGGCCGGCGGAGGCGGGAGCAGCAGGGTGGCTGACGGTGACGGGGTGGAGAAGGAGGACGAGGAGGATGAGCTCAGGGATTGAAGGTCTGACAAAGCGGAGGACTGGAAGGACATGGACGAGGGGAGAGTGGAGGAGGAATGTACAGATGGAGGAAGAGAGAGCGAAGGGCGCAGAGAGGAGCCTCCGTTTAGGGACTGGGTGGTTTGCCAGGATGATGATGATGATAATGAAGAGGAGAACATGTTGGATGTAAGAGAGTCGAAGGGATCAGGCTTCCATTGTGCTTCTCTTTGGAATCCATTTAGTCCATTGGTCTAAACAAGGGCAGAGAAGAGAAAATAGTTTTTAGGTGCAAAAACAGATTATGTTAAAAATAAATAAAAACATGTCAACATCACTGAGGTATTTACATACAAACTTATAATCTAATGAACCATACAGTAATCTGCAGAAGAACTTTTTTCACATTTTGTGACCTATTATACCCACACTTCCATTTATTTTATTGGGATTTTATGTGACAGGCACAATTGTGAAGTGAAATAAAAGGATGCAAGGCGTTTTAACCAGTAAAATTTGGGAAAGAGAGACCACCTGATGAAGTCAAGTGCAACAAACTATATACAATTTAGTCCACCATTGAAGAAACAGCATCATCCCTGAGGTAATTTATTAGAAAGCATACACTGAACAGGTCAGGTATAAAACCTCTTAAAGCAGAGTTGGGTCAGAAAACCATATCCCAAGATTTTAAGGGCACAAACAGCATTGTTCAATTCATCATCCAGAATATAAAGATGACAACACAATAGCTAGTTACAAAGAACTGTTAATCAGACAAGCAGCTAAGAGGTCAGTGGTAACTAATGCAGAGATCCGCAGCTCAGTTAGAAGAATCTGAACAGGTTAACAACACAAATCTAACATTTGTGTTAGAGTGGCAAGATGAAAGCCAAAAAAATCTCATTGTAGAAGAGACCAAAGTGTAGCCTTTCGGTTGATATGCAAAATACTATATGAGAAGAGAAAAAAATGTACCACCCGATACAAGCCAAACCCTCCATTAAACATAGAGGTGTCAGCATCAGGCTTTATGATAGCAGGGACAGGAAGAGCAGCAGCAATGGACTTGAGACTGAGGCAGAGGTTTACCTTTCGGGAGGAGATTGACGCTAGACATACAGGCAGAGCTGCCATATAGACCAGAGCTATGCATGTCTACATTGTGTTGATCTACTGTTCAAAATACCAACTTGCCACTTGTAAAGTAACAGGAAGAAAGTTAAATGGTTGTAAATTCTTTTGCACATCACTGTATGTTGGTGACAAAAACTTAAAGATACCCCTTTGAATGTTATTAAATTAATTTTTTATATATAAATTTGATTTTGTTTACTGGAACAAACTGATTTGTCAAGTTTTATAAATGCCTACATCTGTTTTTCTTATACGTTACAAAGCGTGCCATTCCCTTACAGGGTACCTTTAATATGAACAGACTAAAAATTAATAAGCAATACATGTATCACCATTAACATTCAGTCTCTGAATTTAACACATATGAATGGATTCTGAACAAATCAACATGCTAAAACAATTTATGCAGTCATTACACATGTGCCCACTCTATCCCTCAATAGGAGAGTGAGACCATATGAAGGACCAAATGAGGGGAAACAACAACCATCTTTATTGCATTAAAAAAAAGAACAAAAGCAAATTTTATGAGCCTAACATGAACGTCAATAAGTCCTGGCAGTTGGCTGACGCATTTAGACTACAAAGAATAAATAAATCAATTGCAACAGTAGACAAAAGGGATTACTGCATGTAATGTATGATAGAGCAGAAGACTGTTGTGTTTTGGAGGATGAGACAAAAAGGGGGTTTGATATAAAGTACCTTTCACCCTGATGGCTTCTCCAGCTTGTGAGAAAGAGACAAATGCATCAGAGACAAAAGCAGGAAGAAAGACACACAACTAAGCTCAACTAAAGCAAGTAAAAGAAGCAGAAAAATGTATTCTTTTTACTTCTAATTTCAATACATCAATCAATAAACTTGGCTATAAATCTATAGAACAGATTAGTAACATAATTGTAACTGTTCAGTTGCTGAAGCCAACTCAATCTAGCACCAACCTGTGCAGCTGGGGCAGAGTCAGCCTTGGCAGCATCAGGTGGCAAAGCATGAGAAGATCGGGAGCGTGGTGGAGGCTTAGGAGAGGACAGGCCCTGCTGAAGGCCGGGAGACGCTGCGGTCGGTGGGGCTGCAGCAGGTGGGGTAGATGCAGCAGGCGGCGCTGCTTGTTGTGGTTGCAGAGGAGCAGGAAGTGAGGGCTGCATCGGTGGTGGCAGCTGTGACTGAGCAGACGGGGGAGCTGTCTGAGGCTGCATGGGTGACTGAGTCTGGGCCTTTGATGTGGGCGGGGGTCCAGATGGTGGAGGACCTAGGTGAAGACGTAAAACAGAGACAAAGCTCAAAATATCCACATTGTAAAGGTCGAACAGACCTACTGAATGGGGATTTGTGGATTTCTTCTTCCTGAAATAATCTGCTGCAGCTTTAAAGCTTCAGTAGGCAACTGTTATAAAATAAAGTTTTTTACATATTTGTTAAAACTGTAACTGTGTTGTGACAGTTTAAAATGAGAGATAATCTGTAAAAAAAAAAAAAAAAAAAAAAAACACAAAAACACCCAAATACTGTATTTTCCGGACTATAGAGTGCATCTCACTTTAACCCCCCCCCAAAAAAAAAAAAAAAAAAAAAAAAAAAAAAAAAAAAAAAAAACACTGGAACATACATTATATAAGCCGCACCAGGATATAAGCAGCATGGTGGAAAGAGTGGGAAAATGGTAGCGGCTTATAGTCCAAAAAATACGGTACACATATTTAAGCTCCTCTGCCATCTCATTGTGGTCCTACGGTCATCTGCAGAAATTCAAAGCTCAGTCAGAAAAGCCCAATCAGAGGCAGAAGGAGGCTCCTGGTGCCGTCAATCATCCTTAGCATGAATGCTAAAGTACAATTCATTAGCAGGTGGAGAGTCACAAGCAAGTTGAGTAACATGGACTTACTAAATTCAGAATGTTAAAATTAGTGTATAAACTAAAATCAGCTAAAATGCTAACATTAGTCTAAATGCTGCCAGTAGCATGTGGGGTATAACTAGCATGTTGGCCTTATATTGACTTCCTCCATTCAGAGTGCAATAAATAAACAAAATAGCTAAAAAGCTTATTTTAGGGAAAAGGCTACTGCTAATTTGGGCCATCGCTACATTAGCAATGTTTGTGTTAATACAAAAATTAAAAAATCAAAATACTTCATGGAACTTGGCTACCAGAAAATGGGCTCATCTCTTAGCAACAGATTAACAACAAATATTGTTATTGTTCAAAAAAGATTTTGCCTGCTCTTTTCAAATACTACTAATCTTAAGGCGTTTTCGCACTGCAGGGAACGGTACAGAACGGAACGGTTTCGACCGTGTTTGCATTACAACGTCCGACCGGTTCCGCCCGGCTCCTTGGAACCACAAGAGCTGTGGTTCCAATCGGGCCGGCCAAGCGGTTCTGCTTAAAACCAGCAGCTGATTGGCCGCTGGTTGTTATGGAGTCAGACGTTGATTTTCGGTTGACAGCTGGCTCTCACTAAACTGTATTTTGTAAAGAGTGCTCTTTTCAATATTTCTATTATTAGTTTTATTAGCAAAGGATTCGTCTCATTATAGTGCAATCACCTGGTCTAATGAGGAGGTAAATTTTTTCCTCCGCTTACTCGCTGATGAACGAGTACAGAATGAGCTAGATCGGTCAACGAGGAAAGAGAAAGTTTTCCGCCGCATCTCTGAGGAAAAGGCTTCGGGCCGCTAAATCGAAGCCATTGTTAAGTTTCAAAAATAATGACGTCCGGTACCGCTTCGATGGCGCCCCAATTTATATGCAACACAACAGGGCTGGAACCGTTCCGTTCCGTACCGTTCCCTGCAGTGCGAAAACGCCTAAACTGACACAAAGCAGTGTCAGTTAGAATTTGTTTTAATTTGAAATTGGCTTGTTTTTCCACTAATTACGTCGCCATGGTTACTCAAAATTCCAACAGAGGTAATTAGTTCACACTGCAGCCTGAAGTGACTCAATTCAGATTTTTTGGCAATTCCAATTTTTTTGCCAGGGTCATTCACACTGCCAGTAAATGCGACCTGTATGTTCTGCAGTGTAAACGGGTAAACGACCTGAAAGTGTCCGCCATGCGCAGTAGAGGGTGCAATAGCGTAGTTCTAAATGTTCTGCCAACTGCCATAAAAAGAAGAGGAGTTCAGTGTTTGCGGACGTAAACATGGAGGCTAACGGTGGAGCTTAGCTTATATATAGTTGTTATCCGGCCAGAGCAACATATTAACAACTTAATCCTCATATAGTCGTCATGGTTGTTGTTTTTCTTCCCACTTCCGCGTATCAGGACGCAGAATAGTGAGATTTGTTGAGAATCAGTGATGTTCAGTTCGGAGATGAATGCGGCCTGGACGTTATGGTCGCATTTGAATCGGATACGTATCAGATATGGATCACATTCGAAATAGAATCTGACCTGTGCTGTTCACACTGACATGAAAAGATCGGACACAGGTCGCATTACATAAAAAAAAATCGGAATTGGGTGACTTCAGGCTGCAGTGTGAACGCACCCTAGCTTGCATGGCCAAGATCCAGCTGCATGGATATTGTCAACTTCTACTTGGACACATAACCTCAAAATAAAGTTTTTCAGACAGTTTAGCTCCATGAAAACATATTTCTTTACCCAGGGGAAGGTCTGGTGGTTTAACTTGTGCACTGGGCACCGGCCGTGGGGCTCCGGGGTGAGTGTCCGGGATCGGCCGAGGGGCCCCGGGATGCACATCAGGAGTGGGCCTCGGCGCACCCGGGTGAGATGGAGGCTGCGGGCGAGACTGAGGGGGCATGCTGATCACTCCAGCTCGAGCAGGAATATTCTGTAAGATGACAATTGAGAAGATAATCATAGCAACAGAAAACTGGATGAGGGTAAATGTTCTGTGAATGCTACAAGCTGAGTAGATGGACTGAACTTGTTATTTCATAGCTGAAGAAGAAGCAGAGCAATATTGGGAGTCAATAGTGGGAACAAAAGTTGTAATTTATGATACATTTCTTAACATGACAGAAAATAATAATAAAAAAATACTAAATCTAAATACTGATCAAAAACTCACTGGTCTGGATGCTCCTCCAGGTGCTGGAGCTCCTGCCTGTCCTCGACCTAAGAACATTAAGGCAGACAGAACAATAATTGTTAAGTACACATTTCAAGCAATAATATTTAGCTTTGGCCCTATTTTAGAGATCTGTACGGAAAGCGTATGCAATAACATTTTATTACTTTGATATGAAGATTAATCAAATGAAAACAACATCACAATTTAAAGCAGTTTATCCAGCACAGGCTATTCAACGAATGACTTCGTTATCAAAAATGCCTCAGTCCTTCTACAACTCCAGGAGGTCTGGCAGACACACGGGCCTTTTTTTGTGTAACCCAACTGCTCACCACACTGTAAGGATTCTCCTCTTCTTTCACTCCTAAAGCCTTCAAACATTTTCCCACACCACTTAAATGTCTTCTTCTGTCCTGACAAGTCACCAATCGTAAGTCAACCCTGCCAACCACACAGCCTCTTACTATGCAAGAGGGAATCGGTTAACCACAAACACCATACAAATGTCTCAGGTGAAGACGGGCAAAGTTGGCGATTGGCTAGACATCCAAACTTTATCCTCCACCTCAGGACAAGCACATTGTGTGTCAGAACACAAGCACACAAAACAGGATTATAGCAGGGAGAGGGAGGTATAATCTCACCACATTATCACAAGTACAAATAAACGTCACACAAAGAGACGGTCATGGAACACAGACAACCTTACATAATCCCCAAATAAACCTTTATCCTCGCTGAATGCTTTCATGCTAATGCAGCTACGTCGTGCATAGCGCCACTCACCTGCAGGAGCATCTGGCCGAGGAAGAGCAGGGCTCTTTGGTCCTTTGCAGCACAAAGCAAACCAAATTACACTAAAGTTACACACAAAGCAGCTAGCTCGTCACCAGATGCAGGTGTTCAAAGGGGAAAAAATGGCTAGAAGCACTTTAAAAAAAAAAGAAGCATGTGATGGAAATATTGAAATATTGTGGCAAAGCAGTGACACTTGAGAAGATAAAAGCTGCATGATCTGTCTGAGGAGGACTTTACCATTCCCCATCATGAAAAACAACCTCAAAGATAAACCCACTTTATCCCTTCAGATACACATACACTGGTCTCTATGAAAAATATGCATCTAATTATAGATTTGTACACAAATTTTAATGAATTAAAATAGTAAATGTATTCATTTTTTCCACAGTAGTTCAACACAAAATGTGAAATGTATGAGTTTATGTTCATTTTGAATATTGTATTATTTTATGTTATATTATATAATATTATATTTCAATCAAATTGTTCTTCATAAAATGTTACTTTTTGGCCATATGCTATCATGGGCAAGACTAATGACAAAAGGTCATTGTGAAAGAGACCTGCTATTCACAGAGTGCTGTATCCATACATATTAATGAAAAGTTGAGTTTATTGAATAAGAGTGGGAGAACAAAGCAATAAGGATGACCACTGTCTTCAGAGGATTGTGAAGTCAAGCCTATTCAAGAATTTTCAGGAGATTAACAAGGAGAGGAGTGAAAGCGGAGTTGATGCTTCAAGCGCCAGCACAGACAGATGTTTGGACACGGGACATGGGATGGGATACGACTGTTGTTCAGTGGTCCACAGTGTTTTTGTCAAATGAAAAAAAAAAAAACACTTTGCATTTAGTTTGGAAATCAAGGTTCCAAAGTCTGGAGGAAGAATGGAGGAGCAGAAAATCCAGGATCCTCGAGGTTCAGAGTGACGCTTCTAGTGTCAGTGGTTATTTGCGAACACTTATCTGTTGGAGTTGCTCCACTGTGTTTTTGAAGTAAATTCAGAGCAACTCTCTACAAAGACAGTTTACCGCACTTCCCTCTGATGGGAACCATTATGGAGATGCTAATTTTGTTTTCCATCAGGAGTTGTCACCTGCTCAAACTGCTAAAAGTACCAACAATAACTTTAATGACGGGGGTGTCCACTCTGCTGGACCTGATCTAAAAGATAACCTATGTTGTTTTAGTAGAGGAAGATGGCAGAGAACAGAAGCAACAATGCAGACAAACTGAAGGCTGCCAATACTACTACTACCACTACTACTAAAAATAGTAATAATAATAATAATAATAGCCTAATAACTAGAGCTTCCTGAACACCTCATCAGTGTCACAGGCTGATTGCGTCCTTGCAGGCCTGCACTGAAGCAAGTAATTCAAAGAAATCATACTGATTTTTCATGTTTTCTCTCACTGAAAGTCTTAACAAAAACAAAATGAGTTTTAGTTTTTGTCTTGAATTACCTTTTTGAAAATATTGTAATTTATTAAACCGCATTTGTAATGTTCACTGTAATCGTGACTGCAGTTCCATTAAAATGGATCTGCACTGCACAATTACTGAGTATCAAAAACAGATGAGAATGAATTGTGCTTGAAGGAAAGAAGACAAGCTTCTTTCATTGATTTTGTTTCTGTGGTGGTTTACATTTCTTGCATTTAGTAACAGATTAATCACGTCTCAATCACACCTACAAACAAGGCTAAAATGAACCACAATAAAGTAGGGGTGTAAACAATACCTCAATCCACACTAATAGATCAATTGAAAGATTAAACTAATGATCCAATTACATCAAAGCAAACAGAAATATCAATCTACATCATCATCTTTTAGATGATACGGGGTGAACGATCTGAATTTGAGATTGATCTCAAATTTTTTGAGACACTAAAAATGAATGAAAGTTTAAAATCTGCTTTCATCCATATCAAACGTGACTTTTTTAAATGTTGATATGTGTTACGTTTGTTTAAAGACTGAAATGTCATCAGGAGCATTTAGGTTAAATAAGAAAAAAAATGCAATTAAATATGAGAAATGAGAGACTATACTGAACAAGAGATCTATTATTTATTTTTATCAAGAACAATGCTTTTTTTAATTGAAATTATTGATGCAAAATAAAGAGATCAAATCATATTAAGTTTTTGTAGGTTGCTAATTACAAAATGGTTGTGTTAGATGGCATATATTGTATCTTATTGAAATCATAAGTGATATTGAGTAACATAGTACTGTCATCCAAACAAATTGATACATTATTGTATTGTGATAAACTTTTGATTTACACCCCTACAATAAAGCAGTGAAAGTTAACACAAACCATCAATGTCAAAATATCCTCAGTGACATTGATGACTGGGTCTAAGACCAAAGGAATTAGGCAACATTCAAAAACTCCTGGCTCGTTACCTTCACTGCCTCTCCTACCGAGCAGTGGGCTGGGACATTTGCCACTGTCTTAAAGAGGAAAACAAATGTTTTTTTCTTTAAAACAAAGTAGAACAGAAAAAATATCAACAGATAAAAGTAAAGATTAGTCACATTGTTCAGGTAAAACCTAAATCCTAATTCCCAAATTAACTTAGTGTCATGAAAAACTAAACTAAAGTACAAGATCATCTTTCACCTATAAGAAGGTTTTTAGGACCTACAAAAACATCACACAAGTATGTTACTAACAAATTACACCACTTAGAAGGGGAAGAAGTCAAACATTTAAAATACCAAGCTAATGCGTCACATCAGTAGTTGGATTCTATCTCTATTCAGACAAAAGATGCAAAACCTCCTTTACTCCTCAAAAACAGTGGAACAATTTGATCATTTATGACCATTTTCTTGTACATTACACTGAATCAACACTTACTGACTGTTGTGCACAGTTCTAATGGAAAACAGCAAGCACCAGCATGAAGTAAATCAGCCACAAAAGTACGTCAAGACATCATACAGTAACTTTAACTTTACCTCCAGAGTCCTTTCTAACAGGCTGAGGGCTCATGCCACCTTCACGGGTTTGGCAAAGCAGTGGGATAAAAGTGACAAGTTACTATTTCCTCTGTAGAGAACCATCATTAAAAGTGATTTCTTTTCCCCACAGCAGGATTTTATTTAGTTACCTCCACTTAAGTTGGGCTAACTTGACAAAAGTAATAATGCTTTATGTCATTCTAATACAGAGAAGGCTGATGGGGTGGTACCTGAAGGTGGTGGTGGGCGTTGAGGTGGAGCTGGTCTGGCCGGAGGCGCGTTGGGCCGAGGTGGAGGAGGCCGCTTGGGCTCCAAGCCTGGACCTGTGGGAGCACCAGGCTGGAAGTCTACAGGAGGCCCTTGAAGGAAAAGGTGCAGAGTGGCTTGTTGTATTAAATATATTGTGGCAGTTTAACTGCTAAATTAACACGACATAGAATCATGTCCTTAACTGCTCAGTTTATTTTACATATTTCTTACAGTGTCATGAAACAGATCTGTGAAAACACACACAGCTAAAAGCTCTACAACAACAACAAGTTTTCTCTTAAGACCCTTTTGGTGTCAAACTCACCCCACACTCCATAGGAACACTAACAAACGTTCTATGTTCACTTGAAAAGATCAGTATGCCCTGTGCTCCATGTCAAACAGAGGTCCTAGCTCTGTTTGACATGCTTCTCCAAATTGCATATACAATCTGGCTGCTGAAACCAGAAGAAGTTGTGAAGTTTTCATGCAGCAGTTTAAATGCAAACCATGTTCATAACGTTGAAAGAGTAGCCCTGGCATTGTATTTACCTTTGAGGACACAAGAGGAGGACAAGGAGTAGAAGAAGTGAGGTAAAAGGAAAAAGCCAATTCTTTAGGTTAATAAATACAATAAACAACCTTTCACACTGCAGATGAGCTGATCAAAGTATTGAGGGTGTTTGGTTCTCCAAAGTAAAGATTATAGGTCAGTCCTAATTCAGGGTAAATTGTCTTATGCATATGTCATATAAAACATGACAAAATCCTGGAACATCTTATAGAAACACCTTGTGGTTTGTGTCCATTTTTTGCCCTATTGTTTACCATTCTGATTTGATCAAAGCAAAATGTACACAGCACACATCAACCTCACACAGCAAACTGTGCCTCAGAGGGAAACACTATTCTAAAACAAACAAGTGGAAACCAACACAGATTGCATCATCACTCAATTACCTGCCGTTTCTCTCCTCTCTGACGTTGGGCTTAAATCTGCTTCCACTTATTACAAACACAACGAAATCACAGTTTACATTCCAGCCGATGGAGACTACCAGCTGTGCAGATGATTTGAGGAACAACTCTGTAGTTGACTAATTTATTTATGCTGTGTGATGTCATTACCTTGTGATGGTCGAGGGGGTTGTTGTCCACGACTTGGTCTATTTGGAGCAGCGGGTTCTCCATGAGTAGGAGAGGGACATGGACTACCGCGTGGGGACGGCAGAGGTGAGGATCCAAAAGAAGAGCCTGCTCCAGGCTGCAGGTGCTGAGGAAGGATGTCTTCCACCTCATCATCCACATCACCTGGGGCAGCAGGCAAGAAAGAATTGTTGGAATATTTCTACAAACTTTAACATAGATAAGTACAATTTCTTGACAACTCCTGACCTTCCATATCATAATCTTCATCACCCACGTCCACGTCTTCAGCAAGCAAGGTCGAACTAGCTGAAGTGGGAATGCTGCCGCAGATCCTTTCCACACTCATTTCCTCCTCCAGACTCTTGATCCACCCTGGACTCCTCAGGCGGATGTCAATCACCTTGTCCAGAACCTGCGATACATGCCAGCAAGGTGAGCAGAAAAAGGCTGAGGGGTTCATTCCAACAAATTAGAATAGGAGCCAACTTACAGTGGAACCGCTGAGAGAGAGCGCAGCCAGAGCAGAGTAACCTTCCAAAAAGGTTACCCACATTTTCTCCTCAACAAACCTGTATGGAAAAATTGCACAATTAATCGATAGTAAGAGGCTGAAGGAGGAACACAGCCTGATCTCTGTACTTGCATGTTAGCCACACCTGATGAGGATGACTTCTCCAAAATTAGAAAACTTATCAAGCAGCTCATCAATGAGTTCATCACTAAAATAGTCATCAGGCCCCGAGGAGCAGAGGGACACCAAGATGGTGCCATCTGGAGGCCCCTGCAGGGCAATAACGTCTTTGTAGACCTGGTGTCGTTCCTCAGGGTCCACCTCCAGGATGTCCACATCTATTATTGCTACCACAGGCCTAAAGAGAAATATCACAAAACATGGAAGAGGCATGAATTGCAGGTATTATTAAACTCTCAGTGATCATCTTGGATTACAGAGATATCATGATGGTTACCTGTGATCTGAGGTCTTGAGCTCAGCCCTGCCATAGTACTTTAAAGTCCCAGGGCTCCAGGTCTGTTCTGGATTATCCTCAGCATCTCCAGATGTAGAGGCTGCGCCTACAACGTTCATCTCCTCAGCTATAAAACAACCACAGAGTAAAAAAACCCCCACAAAAAACAAATGAATAAATGCAATTCTTCTAAACTTTTTATATTTGTTTATAAATGCAAAAAGCAGTAAGGCATAACTGCATTGTTTGCTTGTCAAAATGTTACAAGGATTAGGTTTAAGATGCCCTGCATCTCACCTGTTCTGTTAAAGTTCCACTTTCTCCTTTTCCAAAGTATGCGGTCAGTCCATGCTGGTGTGCGACACTTCTCGCTTGTGTCATAATCTTCTGAGAAGAGGTCATACTTGTAGGTGGGGGCAAAATCCAAGTTTCCCTCAATAAAACCTCGGAAGATCTGCAAAAGATTTATGAAGGTTTGCACTAGGGTTGTAATGATTAATTGGATTAATTGTGATTACCGTATTTTCCGCACTATAAGGCGCACCTAAAAACCTTCAAATTCCTCAAAAGCCGACAGTGTGCCTTATAATCCGGTGCGCCTTATATATAGACCAATATTGAGCCACAACAAGTCTAGCAACTACGGTAAGCAGCTACCGACTTTATTTTCACCCGTAGAAGAAGAAGTGTGCGGTGCATGCTGGGATAGTTGTCAGAATGCGGATTTGTTAATAAAGTTTGACTAACCTATCTACCTACCGACTTGATAATCAGGTCGTCTGCAGGTCATTTAGCATCACGTTCTCCGCAAACATGCTGTGCGCGAACGGAGACGGGTGACCATCGTCCGGCCGCCCCATTCCAGTCGGGGAAGGCTCTCCTCGCTGATCTGAGTCGGACTGTTTTGTTGACATTCTTTATGTCAACAAAGTGGCTTTAGATATTCATCCGGGGTGATTCAACTAGGGTTACCAAGAGACCAGCCCCTATACATTTAAAGCCGGGGAGGCGGGGGAAGAGAGACAGAGACTGCGGCGGCAGCGTGTCGGTTGGTCTGTGTTACCCAGAAAGCAGTTGGGCACAATATCCTAACACCGTGAGTGAAACAATGACTGGGGCAGCCTACTATATAAAGTACCTGGGGACCAATTTTTTATTATTACACATCCACATTCGTAAAGTACAGAACAAATCGTGTCCCGTATCGGTTCAATGACAACCGTAACTGTAGCGCCTATTGTATGTGCCTTATAATGCGGTGCGCCTTATAGTGCAGAAAATACGGCAATCGATTATCGATTATTGGTGAAACTGTCAACAAATTCAGTAATCGATTAATCGTCTATACTGGCATATACAGAATAAATTATTGATTATTAAGTAAGGTAACGTTACTGAACCAGTTTGCATAATCCAAAAAAACTGCAATAGCTGGTCATAGTTATTTAAAAAAAATTGCTTGAGAAAAAAAACAAACACTTTTTAACTCTTACAATACGGTGCAGAACCTGCATAGAAAATCTATTCTGAATCAGTCTTAATACATCATCATATTGTGACCAATGATACTAATGCAGTGAAGATGTGTACTACAGATCATACCATTCCTGTGTTCTTCTGTTCCAACAACTGATCACCAGCTGTTAAAGCATCCCAGTTCTGCTGCTTGATGAGCTCCTTCACTTCCTCGTTGGGCAGGTTGATTCGGTAGTTGAAGTCTCCGCACCAGAACACATAATCGTGTGAATACAGCAGACGACCCTGCAGCAGAGGATAAATGTCATCTCAAGTGTGGTTGAATCCAAATACAATATTTGTGACCAGAACTGCCATTACCATCGGGAAACTGAGTCTGCGAGTGATCTCATTGTAGTCGTCATTCCTCTCTTTAACCTGAGACTGGCCGGCAGCGAAGTGGGAGCAGACGAAGCAGATGCTGGTGGTGTGGAACAGCAGGCGGATGGCGACACCTCCCTTATTACCGGTGGCCCCGCCCATTCCGGTTTTCACTGTATCTACAGCTACATCCCTGTAACATAAAGAATGAAAAACTCGCAAGAGTTTTCTTAACACTCATTGTCACCAAGTGTTTCTGATCAGAATCTGCAGCGTTTTTACCTGATGAAGGGTGCATGCTGAGGACGGATGAAAACGAACAGGCACACTCCCACCAGCTGCTCAGAAGCAAGCAGCACATACTTGTGGTCCCTAGAAATGTTTTTCTGGAGCTCAGCAGCCCACAGTTTCTGGTTAGTAGTGCTGAGACAAAGAAGAGATGAAGAGCACCAACATTAAAACAAGAAAACAAAATCAACTCAATATTACTGTTACTTTTGTAAAAATTTACAAAATCCTTAGCCTAGATTTTTAAATATAAGACTTGAGTTGAATTTGCAAGTATACATTGCTCTGCAAAGGGTGTAGTACCTTTTAAACTGAGCACATAAGTAATCTTGGCACCAAGTGTTTGTAGCCCTTTTAAATTTTGTAATGTTAAAATTTCAGACAAGAAATGTGCTGTATTCTAAAGAGATGATATGTGACAGATCACAAAATAATTGCTGAGCTGTTACAGACACACCCCAAAAGACTTGTAGCTGAGGCTGCAGCAAAAGGTGACTCTACAAATAACTGAGAAGAGAATATAACCACCTGCTGCAGACACTGCTGCAAAAATGTTTGAAGGTATGTCTAACAGCCACATACTGAAATATGCTTTGTACATTTCAATACTTTACAGTTGAAATGTATTGAATCCATTATTATCTAATTGCAGGTTATTGTTTGGAAGAATCTTAAACACATACCTGGCACTGACAATGTTCCCAGCATTCAGTTCAACCATTTCTTCAAAGCCGATGGCAAAGATATCTATGGGGTTGGCTTTGCTGTCTGTCAAGAGACAAAAGTGAATGTTTGTCGTTCGGTGAATGCGTTTGTTTAAACACATTCACTGAACCCTTTAACAGTTAAAGGGTAATGATCTTATAAATAAAGTTTGTGCTAAACACAACAGACATGAACTGAAAACAGATCAGCTGTAATCTCTGTCAATTTATTTCAATTTATTCAATTGTCTCTTTCTAATACCCATAGATTTATCTTAAACTTAACCATTTCTGTACTGACTTATAAACTAAAAAGGAGGGATTGATTGATTTGCTTACTGGATCACCAATGGTCCACTTTCTGATCGATTATCTAGTGTACACACTTCTTTATTTAATAATAACATTTGAATATTTACAGCACCTACTTCAACCAAACAAATAGGACACATACTCAAGGGGCCATTACCAAGAAATGACTGTAGACGAATTAATAGAAACATACCCTGGAACTCGGGAAGTCCTGCCTTTTTTGGAGCATCCAGCAGCCAGTCGTTCAGTGTCTGGTTGCGAAATGCGATGCTGCGAAACTGCTTGCCCCCGTTGACGTTCCAGGTCCCGACACAGACCCGGATTTGCTTGGGCTTTGTGTATTTATGGTGACTCTGACACATTCCTAGCAATACTCTTGGAGAGGCTGCAAAGGAAAGGATGTGCGGATTAGATGCCAAAACATGGGAACGTAGACATCAGAAAGGAGGTTTGGGTAGAAGATGAAACAAAGAAGGGGGAAAATACTGATGAAGAAAGGGATTATATTCAAAACACAACAGAGGAAATTCACTAGAATGTTGAAAAACAAAGGTTATGGGAGGATGACTTTAGCTGTGACCACTTCACTGAAAACATTCACAAAGCAAACCTTGGTAGTGGTTTATAGCTGTCTGTAAATACCTACTGAAAACATATGTTGAAACATCACTCCAAACAAATATCTAGTCAACTTTAGTTTAATCATTGCTGTAACTACCTAATAAAACAGACAGTGGAATAGACCACAACCAATGGTGAAAAAAAAGACAAAACAACTATATGACAGGGCAGGAAAACATATCTATCTGTTGCTTGCAGTCCATCAGTTACTATACCTGATTGTAAGACAGGCTCAGTGACTAAGATTGTTTGCAAATGGGAGAGAAGGAAGAAAGTTGTAGGTTAGCATTCCTTTGACAAATAATAGCCGGTAAATATTAAATCAGTCGAGTCAGGGCTCCCTTCAAATTTCACAAGGTTTCTTTAGTGCTGCTGAGAAGCCTATGTCTCCATAGCAACCATTAAATATTGTCTTTATGACAATTAGTTGGTATGAAACAAAAAAATAAATCAGGTCAACAATGGTTTAAAATACATGACCCAAACAATGCAGAAATTACTCAGTACCCAGAAAAACAACTGAGTTTGAAAAGAGGAATTGTGCAGAGTGGAATCTTTAAGAATCCTCGCCTCTAATCCAACCATCTGAATTGTTATAAGGTATGACTAAGTGTTGTGCTACTGGCAAAAGAGAAACATTAAAAACATTAACAGCTGGGATGCCAATAAGTGTGGCAACCAGTGACAAAGCCAATTTTTTTCATCACTGAATCAATGTCCTCAAGTGAAAGTATTTGTGAGATGATTTAAGACCAATAAAGACAAATTTATTTTAAGGCTTTTTATAAAGCTAGCCAGTTGAGCCAACAAATGTGGAGGGTGGTGTAAGAAAAAGATAAAAGAAGGGGATAATAATTACACAGTATTCTTTCATTACATGTTTTTTTGCATCTAACGTTGCTCAAAATGTTGTTTTTTTATGTTAAAAAAGTTTAAGCAAAGTGCATATCCACAAATGTTCCACCAAATAAGCAGACACTTCCATCATGTTGTAGAACATTACCGTAAAGACTGGAAGTGGTGAGCAAGGCTCGCGCTTTGTCTGCTAAATCACTGTTAAGCGTGGATCCCAGCCTCAAGATGTCTATCGCCTCCTGCTTGGAACTGTCAAAGAAGTTGTTCTGGATGGTCCGTGTCACAGAGCGAGCGCCATCTTTGAGCTTTCCAGCCTAGAAGAAAAGAATATATATGTATTCAACATCCAACCATTTACAAAGGCACAGACAAGAAGTGTTGCTTAAAAATGTACATTTTTCACCACTGCGGAATGGGGAAAAAAAGGACAAGGAGGAAGATTCTAGAGAGATCTGTCAGATTGGAAGCCCTCAGTGGTGGATTTCAATTAATTTATGGACAAGTTTAAGATTTCACTAATGACCACTGGGTGGCAATCTGGACAGATTTCTCTAAATCCCAAGAAAGACTTTGCATTTCAATGGAAGAAATAAGAATAAGTGTAATTGCTACAAGTAAAAGAAATTAAAGTAGTATTTTCCCCTCTTTGTTTCTCTTATTTTTGAATTTCTGCTCACAGTGGGAGGAAACCTTTATGAGAGTGTATATTTTCAGAAGGATAATCAAAGGGAAGTAAACAAGATTTGTCATCTATCCCAAACTCCAATGTCATTTATATGAAACCATCAGACAATGATATACACAGGACACCAGAAATAGACCCATAGCTTAAAGACAACACCAACCATCATAATAACTTACCACACAGGTGGAGAGGTCCATAGGTTAGACAAAAGACATAATGCACATAATTAAAGAAAAGAAGGGTACAATTTCTACAGAGGATTAAATATTCATGCAACTGTTATAATGCAATCATTACCTTGCATTCTTACAGAAAACAGTTTATGAATTATTAGTGTCTAAGAGGTGATGGCTGAACATATTTAAAGCAATAAGGAAATTATTGATATCCTGATTGAGCTCATGCAAGACAGTCTTTACTTTTCTTGTGTGCATTTATCAGATGTATTCAGACTTGAAAATGGTACAATATTTTTTTAAATACTTCTTCAGAATCTTTAAAATAGTGTTAAAGTTCTGGATAACATCATTTACAGTCACATGTCATTAGCCTGCAAAAACTACTTGGGTAATGCTACATCACACATTGGAGCAGAATCTGTGGAGGTGGATTACCTTTGGACTCCATAAAACAAAGTGTTGCTAACCTGTATTATAAACTACCTAAACAATTGAAAACTTCTCGTTATTCCCAAGAATTAAATTGTTTCACTACATACCTTGGCCTTCCCATCCAGGGCTCCGGTTCCTGCATAAATCTTACTGACGGAGTCTCCGTTAGCAGACCACATGGTCCTGAAAACCTCCTGGAACCGGGCCACCAGCTGTGGTTTCTCTGTCAAACCCATTTGTTCTAACTGTCTGGGCAACATCTGAATGGAAGGAATTTGAATAAATTTGAATTTGAATAAAAGACAAATCTATAAAATCTTTCAACTTCAGGAATTAATGTACGCCAAGCTGGACACAAACCTCAAGTGCAAAGAAGGCTTGAACACTGTTGGTTCTATCCAAACAGTCCAGGCAGTTACTCCTGATGGTCCCTCCCTGAGTCCTGAAAAAATAAAAATCTGATTTAAACAACTGCAAAATGCAATAATTTAACATTTGATGGAACCCGACTTATCATTTTTGTAGTTCCTTTCATTTTTTTTACTTGCAAGTCATTAGAGAATAAATGTCTAATGCTACAGATTTAGACTTCTGTATTAAATGCCTCCCAATCAAACCTGTGATACTTAATTTCTCACTTTCATAACTGCATTTACACAAAGATTAAATTGAGCATAGGTGACGTCTATATACTGATTAGGTGCTTTCTGATGGCAATTGTTCACTAAGCTGTATCAGAGTAAAGAGGCCTACTGAAAATTGACATTTTTTCATTAAAAAATAAACCACTTTACTTTGCTCCATCAAATGCAGTTGAACATTGTTTTTGTACTACCACTAAAAAGTGTTCAAGTTTTTGTGGAAAGCTCTGGAAAAAATTACTTTTGACAGTTTTACTGAAGACCCATGGAGATTAATGATCACTTGAATAACACAGCAATGACATCCATGAACCATGAGCTCAGAGGTGCCCTCTAATGGATGGTCTGCAAACAACTGGATAGAGTCAAGTAACAGTGTTCCCAACAAAGGATTAACTAGCAAATAGTATGTTCCAACAAGATGATGACTATATCTATTAAATAATAAAAGTTGTAACAATTTGAGTCAAATTATTCAAAAGAATAAAAGGTTAAGGGTGACTGGGCAAAGAGACATGAGGAGATATTATACCAAAAAAAGGGTGGACATAATCTTAAAGAGCAGATGTGACATGCAAGGCTAAGCGGTGCAACCTTTAAGAAACCCTGATCACAGAGTTTCAAAAGAAGGGTTTTGTAAACTCAGAGCTCCAAAGAGGGAAACCTACATTCTTTTAGATGCGATAGACACAACTAAAAAGATGAGGAATGTGTGAGCATGGCAACTGCAGTTGAAAAAAATACCTGTTATACTGGTACTTTAACTGTAAGACATGTATCAGGAAAAGATATACAAATCTGTTCAGTAAGGAAGAACTTTTGCACCTTACAATGCCTTTTTCCCCAGAGTAGTAGAAGAACCCACAGTCGTCTATGAATTTACTCAGCTGTGGTTTCAGAACACTGCTGAGTTTATCAGTCTTGCCACCCCGCACATTTTGATGATAGTCAAAGTTAACCATTCTCACTGCTGCGGCATGTTCTGAAGCCTTCAGGTGATTCTGAGGGAGAGAACAGGGAACAGAATATATTTGTTAATATATAACAAAATATAATCCAAAGATGTATAATGTGCAGTTGTGTGGCCTGTAAACATACAGCAGTTTCCATTCATTATGCAAACTACGTTTTTTTTATCCACAGGAAAGCTCATTTCAAGCTTGTAGTGCTGTCACATTTGCTTCTTATTTTGAAAATGTTGAAGATCTTAAAAGTTGTTTTTTTTTATTTTACGTTTTCCTTTGCTAACTGACTGGGCAGCAAAAACCGAGCAGGAAGTGACACATTCTGTGTTAAGCAAAATCCTCTGCTCTGCAGAGGCAGGAACAATTCGATATTTTGCAAGCAATGTGCCGTAACAAGGCCTCTTTCGACACATCTTCAACTGTTTCACTGAAATCCTGTGTTGTTTTTGTCGTCTGCATCAGACAGTTAAATCTCACCTGAAATGCTTTGCTGAGCATATGTTCCCCTTCTTTGCTTCCAAGCAAGTTGATGATCACCTGTTTCCCATACAACCTTCGCAGTGCAGTGAAGTGTCTGCAAAACAGATCCAGGCATAGAGTACATTTATCAAATACAAGCAGTTACAAAGGTGATAGCAATAATCATAATTATCTTTAAGTAAATGCAGTGTAGCTGTGTTTTAGATTAGTTTGAACATGACACAACAACAAAATGTTGAATAATACCAATAAATACAATTAGATTTAAAACTGCAAACAGTATAACTGTTCAAAGACCTACCAGACCAAGACATTAACACTTTTCAGTGTGTGACTTGCTAGTCAAGGAAGCAGCTGTATTCTGCAAGACTGAGGTGTTAAACATGGCAGAGGGACCCAAAATGATGCAATAAGCAAATTAAAAGCAGCAGAAAGAAAAGTTGGTTAATATCTGTACCACAAAAACAGAAGATTGGAAGTTGGCCATATTCCTCATTCTTTAATCTGTAATTAATGGCAGTATGTATGTGTAGCCTTATACAATCAAATTAGTTCTGGAAAAACACAGCTATAAAAGTGGCTGCTGTGGATTGATAAGGAGGGTTCCGGTACTATTTGGGTGTGGTACAGATTTTAAACTAGGAAGGCCTGGTCCCCCCCCCCAGTCACAAAACAACCAAAGTGTAAGTAATAAGTGCATTTATCACCATCAGATTTCTAAAGTATACTGGAAAGGGCATGAATGCCTGGTCATTTAAAGCCAGAAAAGGAGTCAATTTTTATTTATTTGTTATGTAGAGATAATATTTCAAGCAAAAAGTTCTTTAATTTGGATAAAATTGTTGAAGGTATTATGGATTCAAATAAAACATTGACAAATGATAATATAACTAGGGTAAAGCCGATGAGAAGTTAAGAGGGGCTGAAGCTGTATTTAGAGCTTCTGCATGTTTCAGCTGGTCGTGTTACAAATATTTAGAGGCCTACATAAGAACACAAAAACTTCAGTGACTTAATTAACTTGCGTTACTTAGATTAAACTATGCTTCTTTAATTTATCTTGGTCATTTTTGGCTCTCTTATGAGAGTTATTTGCATTAGCAAGTTTACTAACTTTGCCTTTTATGCAGCAGCATAATACGATAAGTACCTAAAATGTTATTGATATAAAGTTAAAGTGAAATCTGTTTCTCAAGACAAATTTAGTTAATGTCACATTTCTAAAGGGGCTAGTAATGGTAATGTAACAAAAATGTTTTTATTTCAATTCACTTTTATACAATAAACCCACAGATTTGTTTGTGAGGAAGGCTGAACGTTAAGTAAGAGGCTCCTGCTCTGCATCTATTGTATCATTGTAGTTCCTAAGCCTGAAGTTCAACATACATTGCATGATAGTTGTTAGCACTTGTGTCTAAACAAAAAAATCAAATTGAATCAAAAAAATCAAATTGAATGAAAAAAAGTAATGGGGGTACTAATTTAAGACACAACTAAAGGACATTTTAAAAAAATGTGACAGAAAACCCGTCTATTAGCTAAAATATATAGTAGAAAATGAGGGGTCTGAGCTGTCCAAATTGAAAAAAAGTGTAACCATTAATGCCAAAAATCCTGGATCATAATTCGTTTCAAATGTGATTTGTATCTTGGTGTTGCCTGAAAACGAAAGTGGAACTATGTAAATCCACCAATTTTGGACCAATGGATTCAAACTGTTGAGGGGATTTATTTAATGAAGGAACTGAAAACAATTTCAGACATGGAACTCTTCCAAATGCAAATGTTACTCTGTCACCTGAAGACAGAGTAGCATATATAGGGACAGATATTGGACCAAATCAAAAAGCATCTCCCATGATGTTTGACAATGTTCATGTTACATCAATATTTGGTAGGATATTGTTGATGAAAAGCTATTAATGTGTCCTGGGTGTTCCCAGCAACAATATTAGTGTTTCAGTCTTGATCCTCTACTGTTTTCAAGCCTTAGCTACTCTTAACCAGGAGACAAAGAGATTTTCAGAAGGCTATCAATCAGCTGGAATCAAGGACAACAGAAGAGAAGAAGTGCAGCTGAAGTCACTCATAAAAGGTCCACTTAACCTTTTAATTACCTTTCAAACGCTGGTGCATTTGCCTCAAATCCCCTTGAGAGTTTGACACGATGGGACCCCACCTGCAAAGAGACAACCCACAGTGTCCTACTTTGGTAAAGTACAAAAATAAAAAATATAAATAAAAAAGATAGAGTACACATTGTGTGGATTCCCAGAAAACCTGAGAAAGTGAAAGTTACTGAAGGCACTTGAAATAGACAGAGGAGGCCTTGGTTCATTTTATACGGAGAGAGAACGGAGTGGGACAAGAGCAACACAGCGACAGAATGGAGGAAATTTGTTCACAGACAAAGACACTGAGCAACAGAGGAATCTCGTCATCTCTCCAACACCTTTCTTCCCCAGATTTCAGCCGTGTTGTTCCATCGAAAAATCTAATACAAGCATTAACACAGAATCAGGGAAGTAAACTTGGAAACGCTTGACTACTCCCACTCAGGCTTAGTGAGAAATGAATAACTAACACTCTGGTTGCAACAAGGAAGTCTGTTCCTCATTGTCACGTTGCTGTTCCCTTTTAAAAATATTTGCCAACAGAAAAGCATTTCCTACTTTCACTTGACTTCTGTTTGTGATTCGCTTGTAGGGTAATGGCTAGAAGGAGTTTTTACTGTTTGCTCTGTTTATGATTTGCTTGCATAGACCTGTTTTTGACAGAGCCTGTATAAACTATACTGGGGGTAAACCATACTGCGGCCACTGTGACTTCTTTTCTCTCTACTCTGTCATGCAGGTCCAGCCTCTGCATTTTTAATAACTTCTTGAGATGACATCTGAAACTACTCAGGTTGCAGTGGAACAGCTTAGACTAAAACACAGTCAGTGTGTGCCAGATCACCGTTGTAGACTGGTCAAGAACACTAAAATCAACATTTTTAAGTACTAAATCTATACATATTCTAAAAACTTTTTGGTATCTAAATGAATAAAAGGATTCTCTGATTGTTATTATAATTGAAGGACATATATATGCATCTTTCACCGTATGAGTCATTTTGCTTCAGAGAATAGATACAGGTGCAGCTCAGTAAATTACAAAATAATTGAAGATTTTCATTTTGTAGTATGTAGAATTATTGCACATAGGATGACAAGTGAG
The DNA here is from genome assembly GCA_903067075.1 of Micropoecilia bifurca. NCBI lineage: Eukaryota > Metazoa > Chordata > Actinopteri > Cyprinodontiformes > Poeciliidae > Micropoecilia > Micropoecilia bifurca. The sequence goes on along the minus strand of CAEGAF010185457.1, from coordinate 10,930 downwards.
GACCTTAAAAAATTAATATTCCATTTAAAGTATTTTCAAAAACTGGAAATGTTCCATTATATCCAACACAATCACGAGGAAGACTTTATATTTACCCAAAGGCAGGTACCTTCTACATAAATGTCAAACTACAAAATGTAAAAACCCTTTAACTGTTGCGAGGACAACAGAGTATTTATTAACCCATTGACCTGCCAGTAAGTGTTTTGGGGGTGACAGTTAAGGGGTTTTAAAGATGTTGACTGTTCATAAAGGGCAGTCTTCATCCATATTAGTAGAAAGTTGAGTGGAAGGAAAAAGTGTTATAGAAAAAGGGATTCCTGCAGCATTTATTTATTTTTTTTGTACAGAAAAATAAGAAAAAACATGGGTACTTCTAAATTTTGGTTGATTGACCAGCAAAACTAACCTAAACCAAACCTCAATAAATAATTTGTGTGGTATTGTAAGATAAAAGACATGAGATCTAACACTGCAGATGAACTGAAGGTCATTATTGAAGGTCTATCTTAACAACTTAGCAGCACCACAAGCTGATTGTCTCCAACGCTATGTGGCACTGACCCAGTAATTCAAACCGGAGCATTTCACTAAGCTACAACTGCAAGGCTAAAATCCAAGTTTCATAATCCATAAGCCAGGACCTTCTAAAACTGAAATAAATGCTTAAATATAATTTTTGACAATGTCCTAATTTACTCAGATGCACCTGTAAATAGCTCTTTTCAAAAATGGGTAAATAAAACAATGACTTTCAACTTCTACCGCTGACTATCTCACTCAGCAGGTGTTCTTTCAATTGCACTTGTGCTAATTATATATAGGCTCATTTGCATTAGAAAAACTTCCCTTTTAAATGAAACTAACGTAAGACATCCTGCTCAGGAAGTACTTGAGCGTATGGAGAGGAGAGCCTACAAGCCACAACTGGTAGAAGGGGACTGAGAGCTAAGAAGGTGCGTCAAAGCAGGAGAACTACACTTGTGTCTGAAAACAACCCCAAGCCCACTAATCTGTGTTTTGAGAAAACTAAAGACCTACTGGCCTGAATAGATGGCTAATATGCTCTTGGCGTCATGTAGGTCTTTAGGAGATTATTGTTGTTAGAGGTTAACGTGTATCCAGCTGCTTTGGGAATATTAGAGTAAATCAAACAAAGTGGTTAGGGGATGTTTTCAGATCAGGCTCTCTCACCTGACCCAAGAAGTCTGGGAGCTGAGGAAAACAGAAAAAAAGCCCTTTACCAACCACTATTACTATCATTAACCTCCCCCACATCCCATCTAAATTATCAGTCTGTGCAATGTCAGAACAGGAGCAGGCAAACTCAAGTGATGTTGCGTCAGCTGTGAGCACACAATGGGAATATCAGATGTAATCAAAATGGCATTTCCTGGACAGGTGCAGGGTAGACTAAAAAAATGATAATGAAACTTCTCATTTGTTTTTACGCCCATCAAGTCTGGCATTGCACAGAGGATTGACCTATCTGCAGTAATAAAGCAACAGCAATAGCAGCAGAGCTCCCAGCCCCCACCCACCACTCCAAAAATGAAAATAAATAGAGATGGGAGGGGAAAAAAAACAAAACAAAAGGAAGAGGTTGTACCAGGTGGGGGTTTTCATCCAGTCCATTAGGGTGTCGATTCTCATTGAGGTGCAACAAAACACCCTTAATGGACTTTTTCTGAATAAAGCGACAAAAAGGGGTTAAAACTGGTATAAAAAAAATCTACTGTGAAAACAAGATGACTTTTTTTCCCTTTTATGTTGTAATACCAGACTGGCGCTTGTCATTTTGCTCCCTTCACCATAAAATGAAGCTTCAGTTTTAGTTGCTTCATTGCGGATTTCATTAGGTATAATATGAAGCTTTGAGCTCATTCTTACCTGTCAGAGATGTTCTCTTTCAGCTTTAATGGACCATAATTTAAAGAAATTATCTATATTCTATAATTACTCAACTATAAGGAAAATGTGTTTTTTGAGTTAATTTAATAACCTCAACCAAAAGAAAGTCACTTAATTATAGTGGATTGATCTGGGTGTTATAATGTGTCAAACATCATAAGAGTGAAGAGGCCCAAACTGGGGTCAGAAGAGATTAGATGCAATAGAAAAGCTTTTTTAAAAAATGAACAAAATCTAATTACACGTTTTCTCTTCAAAATTCATTAAAAATATTTGACGACAAAGTACAATAAACTTTATGCAATCATTTAAGTTAAGGGCTATAAAAAGGTTAGATAACATATGAAGTGGAAGAAGAAAGGTATGAATTTGCAAAGAGGAGGTACGAAGAGGTTAACTAATGAAAAACACAGCAAACATACACTGCCACAGTAAACAATCCTAACTGAGTTCTACCTATGACTTAAGCATCCAGAAAATCGAGAAAACTTCAATCATCCAAAATGTTTTATAATTTGAATAAATGCCTTACATTACATTAATACTTCAGCATTTGATACCATCTGTACCTGGATTCCTGGCTGTTCCCAGAAAAGAGGAATGGACCCTCGGATCTGGATGAACGATGAGACTTTATCATCTAGGAAAATAACCTTTGAAGGAAAGAATGACAGAAATCCTTAGATTTTTTATGAATGAATGCAATTACACAATTAAAACCACTTAGAAAACGAATAAATATGCATTTTAAAAATGTTTTGAAACTGGAATGAATAGCAACATAACTTGGAAAACAATCTATAAGCCGACTTATTTATTTATTTACAAAATATAACACCTGAATTTAATGTTATCAATAATATTTATTGACTGACTCAGTAAGAGCTGTGGGCAAAGACTGCATTCAGTTCGTCTAAAGTTTCAAATTTCAAAAAAGCAAACAACAAAAAATAAACCAAACAAAACAAAAAAACACTCTTTAACATAAACTAAAGGGTACAAAGTAAAACTTCTGACAAAAATAGATTTAAATCATACTGAAATCGTTAAATGTTTTGCCATCCATCTTTGTGATAACTTGAGAAAAGAAGAAACCCGTCGACTGAAGCCGTGGCTAACCTGTTCAGTCTCCACAAAGTTGGCCACCTGTCCGTCATCGTTGGTTCCTCGCACATTAAATCTCGTGCCGGCTCGCTCCGAGCTGAGGCGAGAGAAGATGCAAGCCTTGGCCTGTTTGTGGCCGGCATAGATGGTCCTGATCTCTACGCCGCCACACATCAGCCTCAGCAGCCAGTCATCACAGTTTACTCCATAGTGTTTAAGGTGCAAGTGCAGAGACTGGTTCCTGTTTGGTTACAAAGAGGGAAAGATGACTAATTAAAAAGAAGAAAAAACTGATCACAATCTTCGAAAAAAACAAATGCACACCTAAAGGCTATTCTATAAACTTTAAACAGAGAAATGTTGACATCTCTACCAAAAGAAGCGGTTGTCTGTAGTGTCTTCTAGGATCCTGCGATGCGCATTGAGACTTAGATCCATGCTGATTCCGGTAGCAGACCAGGCAAAGTAGAAGTGACCTGAGTTTAGGACCTTGCGCACCTCGGAAATCCGGTCCTCATCACCTGGATCGTTCTTCAGCGATATAAAGTCTGTCTGGGTGACCCTGAAGACCTCTGAATCCTGCACCTTGCCCGCAGAGCTGCATCCTGTCACAACCACGAGACTGTGCAGCATGAAGTCCCCTGCAAAATTGAAGGATCAAAAGTACAAGAAATGGTTAACTGAACTTTTGATGCCATTACTGCGTAACAGGAATTCAGCAGCCAGTCTAATCTCAGCCATCAAGAAGACTGAGCTTTAATCTTTCACGCTGCTGTTTCCTTGTTGTGATAACAACACCCTTCAAGGTCATATGAAGGATGGAAGAAAGCAGCTTATGACTAAGGAGCAACCGTGCCACAAACCAGAGGAGAAGCATCATGGCTGCCTGGAACCATTTAGGGAACAATCATTTTCTGTTTTCCTACCCAGGTTGAGCCGGAGAACACCAAGGATTCCATACGCATCAAAGATCCTGGTATAACTACTTTTAATGGCATCCTTTTCCGCCGCCGCTAAAAGAGACAAAACGGGTGAGAAGAAAACATCATTAGAGCCTGTTAAAATATATCATTTGTAAGTAGTTGACAGTGTTTCCAAAGCCAGATGTTCTAGGATGAATAGCTTGTGTCATACTTCCATTGAAATGCCTCTGCTTGAAAGTGCAGTCTAAAGATAGTGTCAATCATATCTCAATCAAAAACAGATGTCTTACACAAAACAGCAACAGCTCCTGATTCAAACATGAGGCATTCCTCCCTCGCCCTCGTTTCCACTATGACACTGTAAGGTGGTGGATCCAGCTTGTGGTAAATACGGTATCCTTTGCTGAAGGCCATAGCTGATCCAAGATGAAAAAAATCCTATGTTATTACCTGGAACCAAAGGAAAGAAATAAGAATCAATGATCACATAAAAATACATTTACTTTAAGATTTTTGTTGAATAACTTGAACAGTAGGGTCTTTATTTACGGTAAAATACTTACATTTTTTTTAAAAATCCTTATTTATACATCTAAGCATATGTACCTAACCTTTCTTAAATTTCTTACTAATTTAGAAAAGGTTAATCGTTAATTAATTTACTTACAAACTGAAGAGGATGGGTAGCACTTACTTTTGATGCATTTAATCAAAAGAAATTTTTTTCTGTCTTTTAGTGGTTGATTTTGATGTCAATTCAGATGAATGTTGCATCTCTAAACACATAAATATACCCACTGCCATGCCTGTCTAGTACCAACCTGGACACAGATAGACTACTGTCATAAAGGAACAGACAGGGTCAGGAACAACACTGAGAAAGACTGTGTGTATGATCAATTGTTTGATACAGTTTCACGTTTACATTTAAGAAAATTGGTGGATTTGTTCCAGGTTGTGCCAACCGCTGCTCAGATGGACCATGACACTGTGATCCAAGGCTAAAGGACATCAGATAGCCAAACTCATTTGAAACCAATAAGACCACAAAGCCGCCTGCACAACATAAAGTCGGAGATTTGAATAATATCTTAGCAAATGGACCTCTGTTCTTATCACAGTTTTTTTTTTTTACTCTGATTCTGAATAGGGCAATAAATCTTTTAAAGATTGAGACAATGAAGGCCACTTGCTATGGCTGAGCAAAGCAGCAGTCTTCCATCTCAAGAGCCTGAACAGAAGAAAACCAAAACACAACACAGCATAATACATAATTACATAATACCATTATCTTGCTTATCCATTGTCCCAAAGACAGCAGAAAGTTTTGTGTAAACCTACATTTTAAACCCAACTTCTAGTTGTTTGCAACTTCTAGTTGTCTCAAAATCTAAGACTACTGCATAAGCAATAAAACAGTGACAGTTTATTGTATTTCAAAACGTTTCCCTATAAACTGCAAATAAGGGAAACTTGCCAAACCTTTACAGGAACAAGAAGGGAAAGTTAGGCTGCAAAGTCATCCGTATAGGGGGCGATCAGTGAGGACACTGGCCGACAGAGATGACAAACTAATATGTATTATAACAGACTCGCTGCAGGGTAGCAGTGATGGAGGGAGACGGTGAAAGTTAAAGGCCGAGGAAGTGGCAGATCATCTTCCCTGACTGACAGTCACGACTTCAAAACGCAGCATAACGAAGCAACCGCTAACCTACCAGCTAGCACACAATGCTACATTTTTATGCAATGCAAAGCCATCAAATCAAGAAGGTGAATTACTCGTATATGTGAAGAAAGTATTTGCTGTCCTTCACACGCCTAACGCTAGCTGGCAACGTTAGCCAACTTAGGCAGATTAAATCACAGAGACGGCTATGATTCGCTAGGTTTCATTATTTTGATGGTGGCACTACCTGCGCGTCCTGGGATGATTAACTACAAGCTGCTATCGCGTTTCTTATCTAGTCCCGCTCATGTGAAACACACACGCTTGAATATATTTCTAAATGCTGGTTTTAAGTGGTAACTAACTGGTTTAATTAAAATATACAGAATAAATGTACTATATAGCCCGTCTTACCGTCTCCCCACCGGGTCGCTGCTGTACCGCTGTCACAACAAAATCCTTCCCGGTGTGTTGGCCGAGTGGTACATTCCGACGTAAAGTAAAGCACGCCCTGCCTCACGTTACCGTAATACTTCTAAAACCATACATGACGGAAGTGCCTTTATTGCAACAAAACTTGAAGTACTTGCCTTTAAAACACAGTAAACGTTACTGATAGCAACTGTACAAGCACACATGAAATGTTAAGCTAAATACGGAGAAAGAAACTGGAAATATGAACTCGTCCGCCTTTAAACATAATAGACAGTTACTCACATCCAATTAGAGGAGGTTTTCAGTTTCTACCAATCAGATTAGACCAGAGGCGGGACAACCGGCTTTCATAACCCTGCGCGCTGGCGTATATAACGAGAGCTTCAGCCTCTTCGTAAACACAGCAGTGTTTGGAAGTGAATATCAAGCAATAAGATGACTGAATTGGCTATTTAAGAAGGTGGGTATTGATACTGCAATGTCTCTGCAAAATATTATGATTAATTAATATGAATACTATACAATAAGGCTTTGCTATGTCGTGTGTTATCGTGTGTTATCGAACTAACCCCGTTCACCCCACAGCATCTGCTAATGTTTGTAAACTATCTTAAGGTTATTAAATTAAGGGTTATCTTCCTAACTGGCAGGCAAGGTTTGATCATAATATGTCTCTTAGCATAATTATAGTAATACGAGCAGGCAAATGTAAATATTATGCTGTACATGTATAAGTTGTGTGAATTTGTTTTGTTGATTTGCAGTTTTAAAGCAACAAATTGCGGTTTTTCTATCACCCAATTCAATTAGTTTGCTATTTGATGACTAGCTATGGATCAGTTTTATGTTTTAAAGCTATCCCCAGAGTTTTATGTAGAATCAATCAAGCTCTCTGCAGTTTTTCCACCTACAGAAGATATGAGGGTAAATTTTTAGATGTGTTTTGCATTTTAGTTGTTATGCAATTGAGATAAAAATCTACAAAAACAAGTTTTCCATGTTTTTGGTGACATCACAAAGTGCTTAAAGCATTTTGACGTTGTTAAATTTGGTAAATTAATTGTTTTTTTAATCAAATTATGGAGCCCATAGATTTCAGGGAAATTTGGAAGCATTCAAAGAAAAAAGACCCACAGTCACAATTTCTCCTTTCAGGTACTAATCAAAACCTGAAAGGAGTAAGAGAAAATAAAATCTCCCACCTGTAGCCAAAAAAATAAGAGCCGTTCAAGAATTATATTTTTTCCTTCACTTTGGTTAAGTTTTTTGTACTTTTTCCACAAAGAAAAACTAAATATTGATAGCAAAAGAAAGAAAAAAGCATCAATTTTTTTGAAAAGATGTTTTCTTGAACATCTATTCAAGAAAACATAGGTTTATTGGAAATTAAAGACATGTGACTTAAGAATTAAAAAAAAAATTGAAAAGAAACCCTAAACATATTTGAAAACACATATAATGAAGAAATTCAGATTTTTCTGTTGCCTCCATATGTAAAAAAAAAAATCAGTTCTAAATCATGTAATTTCAATTTCATATGCCTCTTGTAATATCCTTGATGCAAATACACTTGAAGACTAAATTCTGCTGGTTAGTTTGCATGTTGTCTTTTTATTTTGAGTGAATATGGTCATGAAAACAAATGAATAGTACTTTTAAAGACCAGTCTCGGCTCCCGGTTTATGTGTATGCATCTCTAAATATCTCATGTTCTTATCCTGCTTTTTTCAGAAACTTTAATTTATACCTCCTCAACATGAAGCGCCTTTACCTGGTGGAGCCGGTGGTGGCTCTGTATGCTTTTAGCAGTTTTCTCATCTACCCGCTGGTCCAGCAGTATGTGTACAGGAGGCTCTGGCAGCAGCTGACCAACACTCCCTATCCCGTCTCAGACAACACATCCAGATGTGCTCCAAGTAACAGCAGCAGCAACCAGACTGACTTCCATAAGGTTCGTTCATAATGGAAGGATGCAGGGAAGGAGAGGATATGCTTATTGGTTATCTAATTTAAATTTTGATAATGTTCTGTTATTTTATGTAAATAAATATCAGTCCCAAATATGATTCCCTCTAGCTCTCTGTACTGATGTTTTTTTTAACATTTTCATGAAACTATATGTCATGAAAAATCAGTATTATTCTGTAATTCTAGCTGGTTATGCTGTTTATTAGTCCATAAAAACTGGTAAACCCTTAATGACCAATGCATATTAGCTTTGCTGAAATATTTTCATCTCGAACATTTTCACAGTTCACACAAAGTTTTGGCCAGGTTTTTTTCTCAATTTTTCTTGCAGATGAAAATCTGATAATGTGATGAGCATTTGTATACCTCTTTTAATTTCATACCCCGCAATTAATTAGATTGAGAAGTTGCATAATTTATAATTATGCTGATGTTCATAGTTTTAATATTTCAAAGTTAAAGGGATATAAAGCTGTTGTTGCACCTGAGCAACATTGTTTATTCATTACAATAGCATTTTTGTTGCCAAATACTTTAGAATGCTAATTCGGTGGATACATTTCATTGATATTCAAAGCAGACATGTGACACAAGCTTAACCTTCTGAACTTGACTTCAACACCCTGAACTAACAACATAATCTCAAATCATTTCCGATCAAATAGCAGCTTGCAGTGTTCAACGCACCAAAAATAATTAGATTTTAAGCAGATTAAAAGAAGCATGCATTCATGGACTAGTACCGTCATGCTATCAAAAATGTGAAAATAAAAGTAGGAAGTGAAACGCACTCGCACGAGAATAATCTGTTTTTATCTGAAGACACAGCTGCCACAATGGCACCTGCTTAGCAGTAGAGCTTTGTTCCTCTTGCTTTTTCTCAAGAAAAACCTCACTTGTTCTCACAATCTCTGCCATCTTAATAACAGGTTTTACAGGTATTAGACAAAGGTTTTGAAAGATTTTTTTCAAGATCTTTGGAGCATAGATTAAAGGTCAATGCTCCACCTGTTTCTGCAAACTGCCAGATATCTGGCTGAAAGAAGACTCTCGTGTACAAGAAAGCCAAATTGATCTGTTTAGAAACATCTGCCTGTCAAAAACATTTACTGTAGTGGTTTTAAAACTAAAGGGACACTTTTAGGTGTTAAAACTACAGTTTTAAAAAGCAGTATGTCTACTATGAAGGTGACTGTAGACTCTCTACAAGAGCGGATGGACCCACTAATTATTTAATCAATCAATCAATCAATCAATTTCTGGAGTACTTTTCAGTTGGGGTAAAGGAAACAAGTTCTTTATGTAAAAAAAAAACAACAGCAAATTGTTGTTTTGAAGAACCAATGAAAGTCTGCTGGGATAATTGGGGTAATGAGGCGACACTAGAACATTCAGTGTATGCATCTAAGCAGAAATTGATTTTATTCTAACCTAAATTCCCTGTATCTGCTTTTCCAGGAGGTGCAGAAGCAGGCGTCTCTTTTCTCCCTTTACTCTGAGCTCCTCTCCACAATCCCATCTTTGATCGTTACTCTTGTGCTGGTGGCCTATAGCGACCGGGGCGGACGCAAGATCACCATCATTATGCCTCTGATCGGCACGCTGATTTATACCTGCACCTTCCTGACTGTGTCCTTCTTTGAGCTCAACGTCTACCTTCTCATCGGCTCTTCCTTCCTTAGCTCTCTATTTGGGGGTATCAGCACGTTCCTGGGAGGCTGTTTTGCCTACATAGCGGACTTGTGCCAAGACGACCGGCAGAAGACGCTCCGAATGGCTGGAGTGGATATGATGATTGGACTGTTGTCTGGAGTGGCCGCGATATCTACAGGTTACTTCCTGAGAGCTGCAGGCTTCAACTGGCCTTTCTTAACTTCGGCCCTGTGCCAGTGTTTGATCCTAGTCTATGCAGTTTTTATCCTGGAGGAGACGGTAAGAAAGACTCCCGCTGATGGCAGTGATATAGACGGGTCTCCCCAGCGCCCTGGGTTGAGACAGTTAATCTTTGGGCTCTGCCAGATATTTTCAAGAGCAAGCTACAAGTGTAAAATAGTTTTAGCCCTCCTTGTGATCATCTTCACCAGCTTCACCTTCACCTACATTGGAGGCATCTCCTTGATTACGCTATACGAGCTAAACGAGCCACTTTGCTGGACTGAGATTCTGATTGGTTATGGCTCAGCACTGTCCACCACGGTGTTCCTGACCAGTTTCCTGGGAGTGTCGGCGTTCACGTACTGTGGGGTCCCGCAGCTGCTGATCGTTGCATTGGGGATCCTGTCTGTGCTGTCAGGACTGATCATGGTGACGTTTGCAAAGACCACAGTTCTGATGTTTTTAGGTGAGTTTAAGCTGCCGAGTCGTAATTAACGTTATTAAGATTTGCAAAGTCATTACTTGAACTAAACAAAATGCAACCCCAAGAATTTGAAAAGTAATAAAAGAAATATTATGTAATTTATTTCAATAAGTGGAACATTTATATTTCATAGATTAATTACACACATAATGATATATTTATGTTGTTGACTATGGCTTACAACAAACTTCATGTTTGAATGTATTTGATACAAACGATTTCTGATAAAAAACATTTTACACTATAAATGACGCAATTAAATATTCCTCTCCCTATAAATGTTATTATTATGATTATTATTATTATGATCTAATATTCTAAGAAACTGAATTCATTATCTGAAAGTCTTAATTCTTGAAAATGGCAGATATAAACATTTGAAATATACATCTCTGTCTGAGGAATGTGGATATAATATGTATTAAACTTTTTAATTAAGCTGCAGAAATAAACCTTTTGAAAATGTTTGAATTCATTAAGATGCACATGTAATTAATTAATTTAGGCCATAAAAGAAAGTAATTCTTATAACCATATCACAATGCCTAGTGCATGTAATAG